>RDPX01000515.1:66331-90406 GCA_003991215.1 Morbakka virulenta | reverse complement strand
TATTATATTATATTATATTATATTATATTATATTATATTATATTATATTATATTATATTATATTATTATAATATTAGGGGAGTGGCCGGAGCCTAACCTGGGTTGGGCTACAGAATGGAGAAGTAAAGCGACTCCTTCCTTCCACTAGCTTGAGTGCGTACCTTGGGCAAGTGCTAGAACTTTCTTAGCCTCCCTTGTCAGGGTTACGACCTACTATCCCAAGGGTAGCAGTAGTTCCAGTAGCAGTGATCGACAAACTGATTAGCTGGTCCTGAGAACAACATGGCTTTGCATATGATCAAGTCTATTGACAATGGAAAAGCATACCTGCTCCAGTCAGCTGAGAACCTTAGAATATGTACAGTCGTGGCGAACCATATATATTACTTAGTCAACAGATAAAACATGTCAAGGTTAATCAATTGCACCAAGGTTAAAGCCCTTGACAATTTGCCCTCTTTGCGGTCTCACGTTGCATCCTCATCTGCATCTCAACAAGCCTTTCCTCAATCCTCCCGACCCGGTAGGACGGAAATGCTTCGATAAACGACCAAAGATTGGGCTATCAAGACCTAACGAGTCTCCACACTCAACTGCAGAACACTGAAAACTGCATCGTCTCAAGTTGAACTCGACAAGCTTATGTGTACCTATCAAACCGCTATCACTTGTATCCAAGAACATTGTCATGTGCACAGTGATTCTAATCCTGACATTGTATCGCGCTCTTTAGGCTCTTCTACACTATTCACTCCATCCGCTGAAAGAAATTAGCAAAATGCAGCAGTCAGAGGAGTTGGTATAGCTATAAATTCCAAACGTCTTCCCACATTAGAATCTGTCAAGAAGATTGACAACCGCATCCTGAAGGTAACTTTTAAAGGTAACCCAAAGACGGTTGTCATATCGTGTTATTCTCCACACAACAGCATGCCTGAAGAAGATGTCTTAAACTTCTACTCTTCTCTCAGTAACACGATAAATGATATACTTTCCCACGTGATGCTCGTCATAGGTGGTGATATGAACGCACAAATTGCTTCCAGATTCTCCTTCCATGATAATACTAATCGTAATGGAAACCACCTAATCGATTTCAGTGTTGAACATAACCTTACCATTGGAAACACTACATTCCAAAAACACAGGAACAAATTATGGACACACAGATCTCCAAATGAAACACTTTCTCAGATAGATTTTATTTTACACGGTGGCGAAAGAGCTTCAAAGACTGTTAAGCTTATTCGTCTGCAAACCCGGTTGGCAGTGATCACCGTACTGTGTCGGCTTCAATCAAACGCGGCCTCTGCTCTCCAAAAACATAGCGAATTGGCAACAAGAGTTGACAATGTTCTTTCCACGGTTAATCGGGATTACATACAACAAAGTCGGTTCTGAATGTCTTGATTCGAAACCATGCTCCAAGCCAAAAAGGATTGACGTGGCTCTAAGTGAGCAAAGCAACTCTTCAAGCATCAACTCAAAACATCCAAGATGCACAAAATGTACTACATGCTACATTCAACAGCCTTGAAGACGAACGGGTTAACAACGCTCTTCGGGCCTTTGAAAACCCTGCATCTGCGTCTTCTATAAAGTTTGCTTAGGATTTGGTGAAAGAGCTTTCGGGAAAAGGTACTCGAAGTGTTACCTTCATCCCAGGAGAAGATAGACTTGAAACATGAAAAGATCACTTTCAAAACCTCCTAAATGCACCGTCACCCTCAGTATCTGATACTCTGATAGACAAGGTTTTTGATACTTTTACCGATGTCCAAAGCGGTGAGGTTTCTCAAGCTGATGTAAACACTGGTGTGAAACAGATGAAATTCGGTAAAGCACCCGGCCTTGATGGCTTACCATTCGAATTCTGGAAGCTCCCCAAACCAATTTCAAAGATTGGAGATTTGACAGTCACTGATACCTAAAGAGGCATCTCACTCACCCAGATCGCCTCCAAGATTTATAACCGCTGTCTTCTAAATCGCGTCTTCCCTGTTATCAATTTGCGCTAAAACCTAATTGGAATGGATTTCGGAAAGGCAAATCTACCTCCTCTCACTTTCTTGCTTTGCGTCGCACAGTTAAAGAGTTGAAAAATCATGATATGGAAGCGGTGATCATATTTTCAGACTTTGGAAAAGCCTTCGATTCTATGGATCGCGCAAAGATGTTTAGTATTCTCAAGGTGTATGGAGTCCCTGCAGATATCATTGCTACCATTAAAGTCATGTACGTGAACGCCTCCGCAATTGACCTTACCCCTGAAGGCATGACCAAAGAATTCTTCATTGACACCAGGGTCTTACAAGGTTGCACCTATCCTATGTATTATTTGTGTTTAGACTACGCTCTACCATCTCGAATAATGATGGTCTCACTTTAGAACGTCGTAGCAATAGGCGTCACCCAGCCGTTGTGATGTCAGATTTAGATTATGCAGACAATATCGCCGCTGCTCAGGATCTTCTTCTTCGGGTTGAAAAAGCATGCCAGGATGTCGGTTTATTTCTGAACGCATCCAAAACCAAGTATATGCATTTGAATCCATCACAACTGAATGCAATACTTTTATCATCTGACGGTACCGTAATCGAGCTGATTGATGACTTCAAATATCTCGGAGGCCTCAGCGATTCTTGCCTTCATTTGAATTCTCGTATTGATCAAGCTTGGAGTGCAGTTCACGCCCTTGAAAGGACTTGAAAATCAAATCTGAAAAAGGATACCAAACTTAAAATTTCAAGGCGTCAGAAGAGACAATTTTCCTCTACGGCTCGGAGTCATGGGCGTTAAACGTTGCTCTTGCCAAGAAACTTGATGGGTGCTACACGAAAATGGTCCGTACCATTTTTTACGTATCATGGCAGGATCGTATCACGTATCAAAATTATACGGTTCTCTTCCTCGCGTAACCTGTGTGGTTAGTCGCTGTCGATTGTTACTCGCTGTCGATTGTTACTCGCTGGTCACACAGTTCGACATGATGATCCAGCAGGAAAGGTTCTACTATGGTGTCTCGAGAAGACGAAGCGTCGCGGCAGACCTCATATAACAGTGAAAACACTTATAGAGAATGATACTGGCCATAGTGGTGCTGATCCTTTGGCTGTAATGAAAGATCGAGTTTTGTGGCAAACTAATTTAGTCAATGTTTTACCATGAATATGAATTGCAGAAGAATAAGAATACGTATATTATATTATATTATATTATATTATATTATATTATATTATATTATNACACAGTTCGACATGATGATCCAGCAGGAAAGGTTCTACTATGGTGTCTCGAGAAGACGAAGCGTCGCGGCAGACCTCATATAACAGTGAAAACACTTATAGAGAATGATACTGGCCATAGTGGTGCTGATCCTTTGGCTGTAATGAAAGATCGAGTTTTGTGGCAAACTAATTTAGTCAATGTTTTACCATGAATATGAATTGCAGAAGAATAAGAATACGTATATTATATTATATTATATTATATTATATTATATTATATTATATTATATTATATTATATTATATTATATTATATTATATTATATTATATTATATTATATTATAGTAGTTGTAGTATTACTGGTATTTAGATGATTACCTTTTTTCATAAGAAAAAAATATATCATATAAATTATAACACCTCTAGTCTTCTGTTTCTAAGATATTTTTACGATTACAGTATTACTTTTGACACAATGGCTTTTGTTAACCATTATGTTAATAAAACCCCTTCAGCAAACCTGGCTTCTCTACTTGTACAAAACAACTTTGGTTCTGCATTAATTCAAATAACAGTGAATAATGGATTCTTTGAAATATGCTTCCGATTGTCGTGGAGTAATACACAGTTGTTCTCTTTGCTATTTGTATAAACTTCAATAAAAGGCCTCGTGTTTCGAATTCCTGTATAACCAAATGTAACTTTTAGCCATTTTTTGTATCTTTTAGGTCAAAGCACTATGGCGTACAAGTGTTGAGGAATCAGATACAGAAAAAAAGAAAAGGGACAATATTATTAAAGATTACAAAGAGGTAATTGATATAGTTCTGATCCAGGGACGTTAAACAGTGAAAGTTATTTCTAACTTTACATTCTGGTGTTTTTGTTTCTTTGCATATTTCTATTTATATGGAGTACAAAAATTTCCCTTTTTCTTGGGAAAAACTCATTACACACCTTTTCCCCTTTTATTTTCTTTCTTTACCGTTCCTTGCTTTTCCCTTGTTATCTACGCACCCTTTTTCCTTCTTTTTTCTACTTGCCCATTTTCAGTACTTCCCGCTTCGTTTTTGCTTTGACTTTTTTCATCCATCATTTCATTTTTCGTTCGTCTTTTCTTTCAGTTCCTTTTAGCCCTTTGTGCTTGTTTTGCCTCCTTCCTTTCTGCTGTCACTCAATACATAGTTTGTCGGTTGCAAACAAATTTGTATGAACAACGAAACTAGATAACGAAGTTGAATTAAATATTATTAAACTTGATGATTTGACTACCGTGAAAACTATAAAGTTGGGGGGTCGATTTAATAACAAAAAACTGATATTGTCAGCAATTAAGTACAAAAATATATGGCAGCCGTAGTAGTCTGATTTAGTATGGAATCGGTTAACTCTGATTTGGAATCTGGAATTTGAAACCTTGCCAGTCAAGTATCTATGTGCTGTTTGATTTCATTTTCTTACTCACTGTCCTTTTATTGAAATATTTAGGATTTTAAAAGTATGAATGGAAGAATTTGTGTTGTAAAATGTTAGAGCTGGTTTTACTCGTACATTTTAACCAGAAAACAGTTATCGTTATATTTTTTTCTTTGCTTTATTCTTTGATCTTCAGATATGTGCAAAGTACGAGGAGAGGAACGAATGGCTTAAAATTGGCCATGAACAGGAAATGGCAGAAATCAAAGTAACTATGAGGGTTTTTTTGTTTATTGTATCATGTTGTATTTTGAAATTATTTTTACAACATTATGTTGATTGTATAGAAATACAGGGGTGTTGGATTGATTCTTCTGTTTTATACAAACTTTTGCCCCCAAACTAATGATTTATTCTGATAAAAATTTATGAATAAATGAAACAACGGAAGGAAATGTTCTTGTAAATATGTTTTCTTGAAGCCATTAGACTGTGATAAAAGGTTCAGTGAGTTCTAGTTTTTTTAAATGTAAATCTGGGCTTTATTTAAACGGTGACTGTATCGCCTACCAAGATTGGCTTTTGTTTTTATTTCACATTTTTGCGATGGAAATAACAGACAGAGTTTTTGAACACCAGTACAAAAATTAGGTTACATCAAATTTGATATTAAATTATTAATATGATGACGTGACGACGGGAGTTTTTCAACATGAATATTTGTGTGTGTGTGTGTGTGTGTGTGTGTGTGTGTGTGTGTGTGTGTGTGTTCGCCTGTGTTGCTTTTGCTGAGTTCCTGCATACATCTTGATACCAATATTTGAAATCCCAAATTTAATTAAAAATTCAACTGACCATTCATCGTCAAAATGACGAAAGTTTACGAAACACTGCCTATAAAAAATTATTCAAATGCATTTGACCACGCGTCTTGTTGTTTATTTCCGTCCTTTTCATTTCAAGAGTACTGAGCTACAGTATTGTTTCAGGAAGGGTTTTTTCCATTTTATCAGAAACGTCGACTGACTGACTATTGAATAGTATTTGTGTGGATGCCAGCTTGTGCTTGTAAACTCGACACCTCTTCTTTGTCATATTTTTATGTGGTATTGTGCGTGCTACAATTTTTCGTTACATTTGATGACCATAATTCTTGATTGGGTTATGAAACGATTCTCTTGTTTTGACCTTTCCCCCTTGTCTCTCAAAAATGCTGGGAAAAATCCAGTATCAAATGTTTCAGTTTTCAATAAGAGCGATGCAGTTTATGATTTTTTTGCATATTATACATTATAACTAATTTTGCTTACTTTGTCAAGTGCTTTTCATTCGTCGGACAATTTTCATTTCTGTGCTTTGCAATTCCAAAATCATTTACATGTTGTTTTTTTCACTTGTCGCTTCTCAAGAAAAAACCTTTTTGGCTGATAATTTTCTTTGGAGATAGGTGTGCATCGGCAGCTTCATTTCAATGACGCTTTTGCTGAAACCTACCTTAATGAATAATGATTGGTAGAATATTTCCCCTACTATTATATTTGACTTCCCATCGCACGTTGGAAGTGATGTTCTTGAAGAATGCATTATACCAGTGATGTTTCAATTGCCTACTTTGTTTACTTATTTATTAATTTACCCATTACTTGTTGTGTATTGTGCAAAAATGTTAGTATTTTTTACTAGTCTTGTATCAATATCGACCAAAACAAGACATAGTGGGCGCGTTAAAAGATATTCTTGATCCGTGCATTTATTTGCGTACTCGTTCACTGTGGTCCTTTCCAATTATTTTATTTGAGATGGATCCAATCCCAATGCCTCACCCACTGTTTTTCTTCCGAAATTTTCAGAGTTTTATTTGCAAGAAAGAAATGGAGAGAGAACATGTGTTGTATATTAAAACTGGCATTAACGTTCATTGAGAGACGTACTAGATATTTCAAGGAGCGGAAAATGTGTCTTTTGACACAGAGTTCCCGTTTGGGGTGTAGACTATCGAGAATTTTCATCGGTTTGTGAGGTCTTTAGTATTTTTCTTACTTCATTTTCTTTTGTTTTTGCGTTGCATTCTTACCTTGATTTTTTAATGAATAGTAATGAAGCGTAATAACACTGTCTTCTGCAATTTCGCCGTCGTAGTGGCTCGCCCGGTCGCCTTTAGTTTTTGTGTATGGCATACGTTGGTGCATTATTTCTGTCACTGCTCGGTTTCCAAACCTTAAAATTTTGACTTTTGTGTTCGTTGATCATTCTCTTTAATATCATCTCCTTATGTTACTCTAATAATCTTGAAAATCCTGAACTTTATGGACTCAGAGGAAGCCGTAGACGTAAGAGGTTTATCATGCCTTGAGTTGTAAACATTTTCAGAGCTTTTTATTCTTTTCGAGAGGTAAGTCTCCCATCGTCAGGCTACTGAAATGACTAGGTAAGGTTGTTTTTATATCTTGGTAGTGCGATCTACGTGTGGACAGGGATAGAGTTGTTTCGGGGAGTGGCGCCATACCTTTGTTTTATTGTTTTGTTTGTTGCGTTTCTTTCTTTAGTGCTGGAAGCCATATGTCTGGAAGGGTGTAGGATATATTGTTAATGTGACTACTGTGCTGTAAGGAATGTATTGTTTCTTTTATTTTTCTTGTTTTTGTGTTGATTTCCTTGTCTAAAATCCTTTTATTTTCCCAGTCAAAAGTGTGATCTTGTGTCAAGCAGTGTTCGGCTATTTCATGATTCTTGGTGTCACCTTTTTGAACAGCTCTCTTGTGTTCTCTTCCCCTTTGACCAAAGGAACGCTTAGATTCGCCAATGTAATGTATGCTCAGAAAACGCTTACGACTCAGGAAATGATAAAGCTCTTACATCTATTCTTCTTAATGATACCTTAAAGGCGAATATCTTGTTGTTTTTTCTTCCCAGCTCTATTTATATCATATAATGCATTATACTACTACTGTAACTATTATTGTGGTTGTTACTTCTATTGTCGTTGTTGTTTGCAATCGTACAATATAGATAGCCCACTGGCTGATTATTTCAACGACTCTAACCATGCCATATCCAACTGGAGGTAGTACCGATTTTAAATCCTCACTTTATTGTTAGCATATAGTTTTTGCAGACGAATACTTTGGAAGTCATTTTCACTGTGTCAGTTAACCGTGCGTTTGAATCTAATCAAATACAGTTTAATATTCCACGATATGCTGATTTTTTTTTGCTTTCGTTTTGAAATATTTCAAATATTTCATTCTTCAAATCTCTCCAATTTTCTGATTTCTTGTTGTTTTTTCCTAATTTTGAATGAACAAGTCCGTCGTCGACAATGTTTCATTATTATTACTATGTTTGTTTACAAAGATAATAAAATATTAAGCTTGAGGCCCTTTCAAACGATCTGGTTAATATTATTTTGATAGTCGTGATCACTAATAATAGTACAAAACTTTCCTTAATTTAGTTAATTTTCAAAACTCATTTGAGTATCATGCAGCTAAATGTATTTTGACATGCCGAATAACGTTCCCCATGAGGTCACTTTTCTTTATGCCATTCTCAACGGCAACGCTCTCACTAACGGGACATTTTTTTTGTTTTAATGTATTTTTGTTTCAGAAAAGCATCGCAGGCTGTACCGAATGTTCATCCCTTTTTGATGGCATACCAGCAACTACTGGTGAAAAGAATGGCATAACAGATACCAGTGCAGATACCCAACAACAGCTTCGTGATCTAGAAGGAGAACTTATTCAAACCAAACTGTCTCTTGCAGAAGCAAGAAATCTGGCAGATGAGTTGGAATTAAAGTTACAGGTCATGTCAGCTGCTGCAGAAAAGCCGTGGTACAAAAAAGTCACCTCCTTTCCGTCAAAGAAAACAGCACCTTAGTAGAGATTAATGGTATCATTAGAAAGAGAGGAAAGTACAGCTGAAGTTGGAAATGAAACTCTCCGCAAGTTTGAGAGAACTAGGCCCATATCTTAGCCCATAATTTGGCTGTGTATCTTCTGTATGTTTCTGAACAAACAGCGTAAAAGTATTTGTTACAGGCATCAGCTTCTTTCAGCTAATTAATGTAACTGATTAGTGTAACTGTTGTCCTGAGTTTTTTAATAAGCTTGATATGCTTCTGTAAACATTTGAATGCTGGACTCTGCCAGAAAGACAGATTAGTTGTTGGTAAAGTAGTAATTATGCCCGTAAAAAAAGTGAAAAATCTTTAGTACACTTCTTTAAAAGTGTGTATTTATTTTAGATTTGAAGTTATTTTAGCGTGATATTCACACATTAGAAAACTGGGATGATTTGCACGAATTCTCCAAGGCTTTTCATGGCATTGTGTATTTCTTGAAATAGAAGCATATTTACTAACAAAAATTCTATGAAGATTGAAATAGGACGAGTGTGACATTGTGCCGCGAAATAAAAGAGGGTGCTACTTTTTACTGATGGTGCAAGATTGGAGCTGATGCTCATTGGTTGTCCAACATAGCTGATTTTTGTGCCAAACATGTCTTGTGTTTATTTGAGAAATTAGAACTGGTCAGAAAATTATCATTCCCGAAGAAAAATTGTGAATGGTTAAATCTTTTGAATAAGATATTCAATGGCGCTGTTACGTTTCTTTCATTTGGCTCAAAATGGTAATTGACCTGCCACTGCTGTCTCCGTCAAATCATTACAACCCCGGTTTTAGGACTTGTAAATGATAATACAATATATGTTATTTATGTAAATAGAATGATACATTTACACATATAAAACTTCTTTTTTTTCATCCTGTTAAAATTCCTAGACTAGAAAAAAGATATTTTGCAAAAAATGCACATTGTCACTACTGCGTTGACATTAACTATACGAGGTTAAACTAAGGATCAGCAACATTTAATGTTTGATGCTGTGAAAAAAAAGGTTGTAGCCCAAAGTTTATAAATTAGCATCACAAATCCAATGTAAAATTTGAAATAGTACAACAACCCACTTGGAATTGGACAAAACATCCCAAAACAGATGAGTTTTAGTAGTATCAAATAGTAATGTAGTATTCTATTACCAGGTAAAAAGCTTCGAATTAATGATCTTTTAATATTTGTTACTTTCTCAAAATTAGTTGTTTCCTACAATACCAAAACAGAGCGTAAAATTTAGCAGATGAAATGGTGTGTTAGATAGTAAACGTTATAATTGGGTCTCTTTTCTGACCTTTTAAAAGACTAGCAAGTCAAATTGTAATTTTTATATGCACTGCTGGCAAGGGACGAACAGTATATTTTGAAGGGGACCTACGATATGCCCATTTCTGACTTCATCAGAAATGGGTTGTTTTTGAAAAAGCACTGCGTATTGCATCATCCTGATGTTGATAGTGTTTGTTGACAGTATTTGTTGACATGTTAATGCGTAGCAGCGGAGCCAGCAGTGATAGTGTGAATTGGTTTAATGTTCACGTAGATTTTAACAAACTGTTGTTTTTTTCGTGCGATGCGAACAAATAAATATTGGCCAGATCCCTCCCGTTACTCACAACACGTAGGTCGAAGATACCCACAATATACTAAATTTCTATTTTTTATTTCTACGATAGCTGGGAGATTTATTGAAATGACAAGCGTTATTTTCCACTGGACTTTAGGAATCTAGAAGTGGAATATGTTTTTCTTCTTTCTTCATTTCTTCTCCAATCCCTTCCTTTTTTTTTCCTTTCCTCTACCCTTCCTTGCTTTTTTCCTACACTGACGAGATGGAGTTAAAAAAGAAATACAGTTTTTGTGCGCCATGTTTGTCACAGTTTGGATAAATTAAATGAGTCACGTGACAGACGTACTCCTCACGTGCTTTGATACCTTTTTAAAATATAAACGGAGCTTAGTTTTACGTATTATTTCATCAGTGTTAACATACAATGACCTGAATGAAGTGCAAGAAGAGGTCTTATTTGTGTGAAAAATTAGCATACATTTTTAAGGAAGCAGCCCCATGTTTTTTGTTGGTGCAATACAATGTTAATTGGTGGGGGTTTTTATGGCTATTTCGGTTACTTCAATAAAAAAAAAAGCTATTTCTGCATGTTAAATTTAAGAAATAGTTGCAATTTTTCATTTGTGTATATATGAGGTTTAAAATGTAGGACTGCTTGGTTTATCGTGTGTAAATAATATAAGAGCGGATCCTTTATGATTGCTATATGGAAATATGTCGTGTTAGAGGGTGCGCTAATAGGAGAACAAGGGATTTATAAACGTTAAAGATTTTTTAAAGGAGCTTTCATTGTGTTCATGAAATTTGATTTTATTTAATTTGTATTTTGTAGTTCCCACCTGATAAAGGTATGTTTGACAGTTTGTCATCTCATTTTGGCAATTTTGGAATGCCATAATATTTAATTTGTTCTGGCAATCAAATTCTATCAATTGCGACATTGGGCTGAAGAGACTTATTTGTTATGTTGTGGTATATTATGAACTATTCTTCCACAAACAATAGGTCTAATTAAGGTCAAGGTTAACTTAACTCAGTTGTGTTTATAGTTTTCGCTAGTTTGAACCAGAATGTTCTTGGTTAAAAAACACGTTCCACAATGAACAGGTCGGTTTTTCCCTAGTTTGTTTTTGTTGTAAGCCATTTTTGTGTTCCCTTGTATTCCTGATTTCACTTATAGTCACAGTGACCAAGAAGCTTTATCAAAACTCGAAATTTTGAAAGGCTTCTGGATTGACTTCGATTGCGAAGATACTGTTAGAGACAGACCAATAAACACTATGATTTCATTACTTTACAATTTGTCTGACTTTGTTTTAATACATTGTACTACACTGAGTAGCCTTGCAAGAAATTTAAGTTAGAGTAGCCATCCAATTTTCTTTTTCTAGGGTAAACGCTGTCTCCTTTTCGTTAGTTTTTGTGCTCCATCAGTAGCTTCTTTGCAGTAGTTAACGTTGCTAGACTGGCTCGATTGATCAGGAATATGTGTTGTGTAAGTCTGTTGAATAAAAGGAAAAACGGGCTAGTTTTGTTAGAGATGCGAATAGCCAGTTAGCAAATCGTTTTTGCTTCAAGTGTGAAATCAGTGTTTTGCCAATTTTCATGCCTTTGTTCCAAGAACTGTAAAAAATTTTTTTAAACTAGAATGGTTCCTTAAATGAGCTGGCTTCGCTATTGAACGAGGCGCTTATTCGGAAAATAATGTTAGCTACTTGATGTTTTAAATTCTTTATGAACCCCATTTCCTCCCCCCCCCTCCCCCCGGTCAAGTTTTTGTTTTGTAACGATATATGACAAAATGTATGTAATGTTCAATGAGTAACGAGAATAATTTTCTTTCCAGACTGTCTTTTTGTTACAAAAATTATTTGTTATTGTTGGTGGCAGTGTTGCTTAATTCTGTCATTTTTTATGGCATACTGGGATCCAAAACAAAGTCACATATTCGAACGTCTGCATTAAACACAAATTCGAACTTCCCAGCTGGATATTAAAGGTACTGTTACTTTGTTAGACTCGCATAATGCGCTATTGGTCCTAAAATGACATAACACGACAAAATATTGACAGAGAAGTTTTTGAATTATATTCTTTGACTTTCGGCTAATTCCCTTTTGGGGTCGCCACAGCGGATTAGACTTTTCCATTTGTTTCTGTCGGTTGCGTCCTCCTTTCTAACACCCACCTATCTCATATCTTCCTCTATGAGGTCCAAATACCTTCTCTTTGGTAATTATATTAGGATTTGGAATTATAAAGAAATGAGAAAATGTGGGCATCCAACTCGGAACGAATCAATTATGCTCAATTTTTCTTGCTTCCAGTGCTTGTTAGGATCAGTTGTACCGTCTTGGTAGCCGCTTTTTTGTTTATGTTAAGCCTCAGCCCTTTACCAGTGAGGTTAAATGTCCAGCGATAGGTCCTAGAGAAAGAAAAGCTCATACAATTGAAATATATGGTCGCAGAATAACCAGGCTAAGAACCTAGCGCCAGTTGCTCATGTGACAGAGCATGTGGTCATAAAACCCATCACACATTTTTTGCTTTGTTCAAGTTGAATATGTAAATGTACTTAAGTCTGATTTCATGTCACTTCGCAACAAGTATATGTTACCTCCACAGTCGACGATATAGATAAAGTTTTGTGCCAGAAAACATTTTGTTTCAAGCTCGATTATTGACGATTTAGCAACATATTTAGTTTAAAAGCCACCAAGCAAGCTTACTGGTTTAAAAAAAAAGAGGTAAAGCGTGTGTTATTTCGTTCATCAAGGAAGTATGCGTAAGGTCGAGTACTAAGGGAATTTGGCTTTCAAGCAAATCCTTTCAACAGATCAAGCTCATGGTATCTGGTAGTAAAAATCTTCCTTGGTAACAAATACCATCCATTCCATATTTAGTCATTATTTGCTACGTATATCTGTAGGTCCAGAGCTCCACTCGTTGTTTTTCACACAGTCGCAGTGAGTATCTCCACTATATTCCACCTCGTTTGAGGGATATTGGAACATTGAAATTCACAGTATGTGCCAATGCCAAAGATTGACAAATCAAGCTGAGTACCACAGACATTTGTGTGGCTAAGTAGTTTGATGCCGCGATAGTTTGAGCAATTCTGTATATCACCTTTGTTTTAAAATACTTGTACAAGAATGCTTTTTATCCATTCATCTGGCATTTTACTTCTCACAAATATTTCGTTAAATACTGGTGTGAGGAAGTTAAATCCTTACTTACCTCTGGCTTTCCACACTTCAACTGGTATCTCATCCGGTCCGACTGCTTTCCGGTTCTTCATTTTGTTTAGGGCCTTATTCACTTCTTCATTGCTAAATCTTAGCACATCCTGTTCATGGACCGGTCCTGCTGCTTTCCTCTCTTCCCTGAAGTGTTCTTCATTCATCAGCTTTTCGAAAAATCTTTTCTTCTTTCTGTCCTTTATCCTCTCCTGTTACCAGACTTTCCTCTAAGATGATGCCAACTCGGTTTCTTTTTGTAACGACCTCCGATATATCTAGCCTTGGATCCTTTCCATCTGGTCTCTTGCACACACAACATCCTTACTTTTCTTCTGTCCTTCATATTTGTTACCTCCCAGGCTCTTTCTGTTAGACTACCAACGTTCAACGATCCCATTCTGATGTTTGTCTCCATTCTTTGTTTCTCTCTCTTGGCTCGTCTCTTCAACTTTCTTACCTCCTTTCTGTTTTCGTCTACGTTGAACAGTTGCATAATTTCCATTACCTCGCTGTGTCCCAGAGGCAAAGGTGTCGTTCACCCCGTGCCGCGACGGATTCTGTATGACATTTGCATTATTTGCCATCGCTCATGGTAAAGGTTTGGCAGTTTAATTTTCTGCAGCCGGATGCTCTTCCTGACGCTAAACACAATTATAGGCGTTGTGCCTAGCCTTTATTCTAAGGACCTACTCATAAAGCAGTGAATGTTTATCGGAGGCCGTGACAACTTAAATTGAAGCTCCTGCATCGAAGAATGCTCTGCCCCCACTCGAGCAGGACGGGGCCAACAGGATGAAGACTCGGCAATCCAAGGAGTGGGTGGCTGCTGGTGGATTTCCTTCCCAAAAGGCGACCAAATGACTGTGCAAGGCAGGGATCCCCATTTCCTTGAGGTTGAAACTATGTTGAACCAACATACCATCAGATAGTTTAATAGTATTTGCTGAAAATAGCTCATTGAAAAGCGACTTTTAAAAAAGTGACATGGGATATTAAACTTGACTGATTCATTAGGAGATAAATCTTCGATGTCACTTTTTGTTGACTAATCAATGTAGCTTTTCTATAAGTTTTCCTATTTTTAAATTAATTTCATAACTTCAAATATCATCACTTGAAATCGATTTTTACATATTTTTTCAAATGAGTCCATTTTATGAACATCCGAATTCTAGATTTAATTTGTAACATGTACTTAAAACCAGGCGCTATCTGGTTGATTTGGCCATAATCTATACGCGTTCCATAAAACCAATCTTTTTCAAAACAGTAGGTAGTTAAAATAATTGATGGTTAATTGATGGAGGTTATTTCACCTTTTCTTTCCCTTCTAAAATTCTGATCGTTTAGCAAAGATACCTTTACCACGGTTCTATGGATGACCAAAAGTATATAAACCTAATGTTCCACTACGTCCAATCGTAACTTACTCTGGAAGTCCGCTTCATTCACTTTCACGTTACATAGCTGACCTTCTGTGCCCCTACACAAAGATGAATCCAAACCACTGTAACAAGAGCACTGCTTTTGCCACCTTTATTACACATCAAAGAATCCAAGAAAATGAAATCATGGTCCCCTTTGATGTCACATCATTATATACAAGCATCCTCGTTGACCCCATCTTATGAATTGTAGAGGACCATCTTGAACATGATGATTCATTGCCATCAAGAACCACACTGAAACCTTCAGATATCCTGAATCTACTACGAACACTCCTTAACAACACATGCTTCCTTCAACAATGACATCTATATGCAAACCAAAGGTGTACCCATGAGAGCCCCTACATCCTTGGTTATTGCTGAAATATTCATGCAAGTATTTGAAGCCACAGCATTTTTAACAGCAGACCAAGGGCCAACTGCCTGGGAACGGTAAGTCGATGTTGTCTTTACAATCATCAAAAAGGACCACCTGCAAGATTTCTTTGAGCACATCAACAGCCTACACTCAAATATCACATTCACTTTGGTGAAAGAAGAAGAAAGAGAAATACCCATCCTGGATGTCCTAGTAAAGAGGCGAGCAGATTGCAGCATTTTCTTTACCATCTACATGAAACCAAATCACACTGACCTTTACCTCAATAATGCATCACACCATCAAGTCTCAGCTTGTAATAGTGTCATCACCACTCTGTTTGGAAGACCAAGAAGAATTATTTCTAACCCATATGACCTCTTCTCTTATCCAATGGATACCACGCTAAGGATGTCCAGAGACCCTTACACAGAACCACTGGACTTAATCATGAAAATAAAGAACCTCTGAAACGTATGTCTGCCTTACATGAAGAATACCTGTGAGCACCTAAAACGAATTCTCCGACAACACAACATTGAATGCTCCTTCTTCGCTGCATCCAACTTAAGGAAGATCTTCTCGAAACCAAAGGACCCAACCCAACTTGAAGAGAGGAACAACGTAGTTTACAGACTACAATGTAAGGACTGTCCTGCCTCCTACATTGGTGAATCAAAGCGTTCCTTGGGTTAGGGTTAGGGTTAGGGTTAGGATTAGGGTCAAAGAGAAAAAGAACACAGTAGAGCTGTTCAGAAAGACAAAGAAATCAACACAACAACAAGAAAAATAAAAGAAACAACCCATCCCCTGCAGTGCAGCAATCACATCAACAGAATATCCTACACCCTTCCAGAAATATGGCTTTTAGCACTGAAAAAAGAAACACAACAAGCACAAAATAGGTATTGCGCCACTTCCAGAAACAACTCTATCCCTGTCCACAAGTAGGTCCGCATTACCAAGGTATAAAACAGCCGTACCTAGTCATTTCAGTAGCCTGATGATGGCAAAAGTATCTCTCGAAACATAGCTCGGAAAAGGCTTACAACTCATGACATGATAAAGCTCTTTCATGACATGATAAAGCTCAAACAAAAGGATTTAATGCCAAAAACAAAGCTAACATTGTGTACCCAAGTTAAAAATCAGCCATAAGACCAGTCCTGCACTGTACCAATATCTCTGTACCTGTTTTCACAAATCTCCCGTATCTTTGCATGGTAAACAACAACGATGATGACGCACCAAAGGGTGAATCAACTGGAAATTATGATTACCAAGACTATGTAATAAAAGCAGAACCTCCACAACTCTTCTCGCAATCAGAATTGAATGACTTAGTATGAGATCTTTCCCTTTCAAAAGAATCATTTGAGCTTTTAGCTTCTAGACTTAAAGAAAAAACCCTCCTACTATTGTCCTACTATTGGAAAAAACCTCTTCCTATTGTCATCTTTGTGTACTGTAATAATATCCTAAATCTTTTTAATGAAATGGGAATAATCCAGTATAATCCAGAAAATTGGAGGCTGTTCATTGATAGTTCCAAGCAAAACTTGAAGTGTGTGCTTTCACATAATTGAAATAAGTATGGTTCAATCCCTGTTGCTCATTCTGTTAGAGAGATAACTGTCGTTTTTGAGCTGATTAGGTACACTGAACATCAATGGATCATATGTGTGGATCTAAAAATGGTTTGTTTTCTTCTTGGTCAACAGACTGGCTACACAAAGTACCCATGCTTTCTATGTCTTTGGGAAAGCAGAACCAGACAAGAGCATTGGATGCAGAAAGAGTGGCCAAATAAAAAAGAAAATAAATGTCGGAAATAAAAATATCACAAATATAATACTACCATTAAAGGCCCTGAGATGATTTCCTCAGCTTCTGACAAGGCAAAGCTCTTTACAGCTATATTATTATTATCATATACGAATTTTTTTACAGGATGTATCTACAGTCATATCATATATACACTATGTACATATATACACTGCTATTACAGATGTCCTGCATATATATAAAATTATATATATGACATATAATATATACATAGGACATATAATATATACATATATCTATATATATATATATATATATATATATATATATATATATATATATATATATATTTGAATCAAGGACATCCACTTCCAGAATTGCCACCATTGACTGAAAATACACTAAGTGATATCCATTCAACTGTCCGGAAATTTTCCAAACTTATCAAGGACCTTGATCCCAGCAAAACAACTGGTCCTGGCAATATTTCAGCTATTGTCCTTAAGCAGCTGTTGTCGGAACCTGCTTCTATCCTTACAAAGCTATTCGATCATTGCTTAAAAGATAAATGCTTTCCATCTCCTTGGAAAATTTCATCAGTCTGCCCAGTATTCAAAAATACTGGGGAACAGTCATCTCAGTATAGACCAATTAGTCTCCTTAGTGTCATTAGTGTGTTGTTTGAATCCATGATAAACCAAGCAGTTGTCAATCACCTCAGCAAAAACAATCTACTTAGTGACAAGCAATATGGATTTCGTACAGCAAGATCAGCTGCTGATGTGCTGACTGTGATATCTCATAGGATCAGCGAATCTCTTGATGGGGGCTTTGTTTCTAGGGCAGTGGCTCTTGACATATCAAAAGCCTTTGATAAAGTCTGGAACAAAGGGTTGCTTCACAAACTTGCCTGCTGTGGAATATCTGGCAATGTCTCAACAATCAAATTCTTTCCCTCTGATAGGTCTATGAAAGTAGTTGTTAATGGGCAGAAATCTGAAAATATATCTACGTCGGTGTTTCTCAATGTTCTATTCTAGGCCTTACTCTCTTCTTCATTTTTCAAATCACATTCTGAGATCATTTTTTGACATCTATGCAAACGACACAACTATCTATAGCGGCACATCTAAAAGCATTGGTGATCAAGGTCTTACGGATTTCCTTGACCTGGGGCATGTAGTTCGTTCGTTTTCTTGTCTCGGCTACAGCGTCTCTGCCCAGTAGCGGGCAAATGATATTGCCGATGATGTAGGCTTCTCTAAGTCAGTGAGGTTGCAATTTGGGGCGTCTAGACATTGCAGGAGGTGGTCCGTAGTCTATATGGAGTTACAGCTGCAGGTGTCAGGTGTTGATAATCCCATTCGTTTTATGAGAGATTTGTATCTACCAGAACCAGTACGTAGCCGGTTTAGACTGCGCCACGTTGTCCAGCCAAGATCGTAGCCAGTAGCAAATTGTTCTTTGGATACTACACCTCTGCTCTCAAAAGCTGTTGAGTTTGGTGATTCATCCCATAGTGTCTTACACATTGTTTCTCGTTGAGGTTGAGAATATGAGATCTTTTCATCTGGTATGGACAGGAAGCTATGTCTTGACTTCAGTCGAGTTAAAGGTGGATCATGGTTATGCAACGGGTGACGCTCATCGGTTATTTTATATTAATCATGGCCTTCCCCAGTTGGAGCATGCATACCCTCTGACTGAAAAACTACAAGGCAACACCAGTGGTGCACAGTGTTGATGGGTTGGATCCCCACTTGGAGGTTGCCAACTTACGCAACAGATTATTCCTTGTAGCGATCTTTGCCTCAACATTAGAGCAGTGTAATTTGAAAGAGAGTGGTTTGGTCTGAGAAGGGATCTTGCTGGTATAAAGACTTGTAGGTGTTAAACAGGTCGGACAGTTCTCCTGACATGCCTGGTATACATTCAGTCCGACATCCTCGGGGGATCGTTTTTCGTGCAGACTTTTTGACTATATCGACAAAGGTGCTGTAGTTCTCCACTGTAGATGGAATAACGGAGAGTCGCATGTCCACTTGCTTGGCAAAACTTGGCCAATCTGCCTTTGTTAGATTGAAGCGTCTGCGGAATGGAGTATGTTGTACTTTAACTGGGACACTGATGGATAGGGCAATAGGTCGATGTTGACCGTGGGGCATTAGTGTAAGAACTTCCTTTGTACACATTGGGCTGATATTACGCCTGATGAACCGATGCCTGGGTTATAACCTCTTTTCCAGCGAGAGCTGTTAAATGAAAATGGTTGTTTCTAATCATGAACAAGAGTTAGTCCCTTGGCCTCTGCCTATCCCTCTACTGCAGCGCCACCATTGTTGGTCTCTCCATAAACCCATAATGTGCTATGCGAATTAAAGTCACCGATAGTTAGGTGGTCCGTTTATAGTTCTCCGGTAGCTCATTGAGGTGAAAGAAGCTGCTGGGTGGTTTGTATACTGATGTGATTGCCATATCTTTCAGGCACACAGTAAATTGTTTCAATGCTATTATCACTGCTGTTGGTATAGGTTTGCTCAATGGGTAAGGAAGATTTGGTAAATACTACACTCCCAATACTACATTCTCAAGTGGAATGGGGGAATAAATGACTTGCTACTTTTAACACCTCTAAAACAAACGCTTCTCTCCTTTCATCACTAACGTTCAGATTCTAGTTTTGCTTCAGCTAAAATATATGGCTGTCTTCTCGAAGAAGCCTCTTGCTTTGATAAGCTACTAGGACTGACTTTCACTCCTGATCTAAAGTGGAGTACTTACATTCAATCTGTTACTAAGGCTAATGATAAAACTTATTTGACAATTCTATCGCTCGAGATAGTATCTGACGCCTGATGAAATTCTCTACCTCTACAAAAGTCAGATACGTCCTAGGATGGAGTACTACTGCCACATCTGAAGACGTGCTGCCCAGAGCACTCTTTCTTGCCTTGACAGAGTTCAAAATCGACTTCGCGATCTTGTTGGTGATGATCTGCTCAATTCTCTACAGCTCCTTTCTCGTAAAAGAGACGTTGCTAGTCTTTCTCTAATCTATCGGTATTTCCATGGTAAGTGCTCGACTAAGCTTCAATCTCTAGTTCCTCCTCGTAAAACTTTTACAGCAAGAACGCGTCTTCCTACCACTACTGCAAATAATTTTTCTTCCTTCCTCTATGAGCCTAACATCAATTTGAATGTCCATGACAAGAGTTTTTTTCCAAGAACCTCCAATCTGTGGAACACTTTGCTACAAGATTGCTTCCCGGAAGACTACAACATGGACATCTTCAAATCAAATGTCTATAAACACTTGTTAAAACCTTCCTTATAAGTCATCAAAATTTATTCATTCATTTATATCTTTCGTCCCTTTCATAATACTTATCATCATCCACCTGTCAGTCTCTCGATCTCATTAACCTTCATCTTTGAGTGGCTTTTAGCCTTAATACGTGGTGACTCATTAGTACATGAAGAAGTGTTGTCTTTGCTTTGAAATACTTATTGCAATACTGATTCTTGGCATAGAACTTCCTAAATATTATTGGAAAAGTCTCTTAGTTTTATTTCTCTATTCTGATATTTACTAAGACTGACATTCCTTAAAGAAATGTTCTTTCAATACATTTCAGTAGCTAGATGTGATAGGAGAAATCTGATATGAATTTTGCATTCAGCATATCAAAATTGAAAAGAAATGTCCATTTGTAACAAAGGGGCAGAACAAAAATTTTGTTGTTGGCCTGTGTTATCACAAAAATAATTCAATGAAGATCTGACTGTACATATTGATCTATCTTGGATGCTTTGTTTGTATTTATAGGGGAGTTGAAAATTAAAACAGTCCTCTCATTGTGTTCATTAGGCATCCCTGTAGTCTCTTATCACGTTTGTCGAAATCAGAGCTTTGTAGTGTTGAAACAGTCCACCTTCCAGCTTTATAATGTCACTTTCTTTTGGCTGAGCTATAGTCTCCCACAATTTGAGGTTTTGCTGCAAACGGAGGCCTCTAGGGCTGGAAACAGTTTCTATTTCAGTCCTCTTATTGTGTTTTTTAGGCAGCCCTTTGACTTCCCACCAAGTTTCGCTGCAATCAGGGCTTCCTAATGCCCAAAGCTGCCTTACTTCCTGTTGCGAGGGTCACTTTGGGGTAGGTGAGGTCACGTCCAGTTCTGTTTTATTCTTTTCGATGCCTGTTAGGCTGAACTGTAGCCTCAAGCAAAGTCTCGCTGCAGTTGGAGGTCTCTATGGCTGGAAACAGCTCTACTTCCTGTCCAGAAAGGTCATTTACTTTTTCATGACGTCACTTTCTGTGACCCTATTTTCTCCCCTGATTTCCCATGGAGGTTTCTTCCAAGTTTGTTGTCGATCGGCCAAACACTGTGCCTCTTATAGTCAGCTAAGTGTCTTGAAAATACATATGTGACCCTGAACATCACTTCCTCCATGTTCCTGCCAAGTTTAGCTGCGATCGGTCCACCCGTTTGGACGCCAACCCTGAACACACAAACAAACAGACAGACACACACACGGACGGACACACAGACAAACATCAGTGCTTTATACTACAAATGTATTCTGAAATATTTTTATTTTATGAAACTTCAGGCTGTCATTAGAAACAACAGCTTAGCAAGATTGACAACCAGATGGATACATATTTTTAGTTTTGTTTCTTTTTTCTTTAAAAAAACAATCCGAAAATTTCACAAATTCTTTTGCTGAATCAATGAAGTCATTAAAGTAATACTTTCAAAAAAATCTACAAAAGAATTATTTACAAGCAAATTCAGTGGGTGATTTCTCTTTGAAATTGTTACTTTTAACATCCATGACATGATTGTTTCAGTTGCTCATCAAATGACAACGGGGTGAGGGTTCTCAGTGAAATAAAAAAAACTATTTCATGTGTTTAAAAGGAGAGACAGTTTGTCTCCTCATTTATAAATTTAACAGCTTATATTGTGTCGTCTAATGCATCAAAATAAACTTGTCAAAGAAATCCGTGGCTGTTGCCAGGTGGTAATACTTTACAGCAGCAAAAATCGTCTCAGTGTTTTGTTTTTTTTCATTGGTAGTTTTGAGTCAAAGCATGTCTACTTGAAACAGGCGGCCAAGTCATTACGGGGGAGCAGACCTTCTTCCTTCTAACATAGCTCCGGTTTTTGGTTGTAGTGTAAGCAAATGGGATGTTGACCTTTTTTTCAGACCTGACGTCTCTTTTTGCACCAATTATTTTTGAGCAAGGAAGGGAAAGGTTTAGGAGTTTAGGAGAAGCATTAGGTTTTTTCAAATTTTTATATGAGGAAATTTTTGTTGTTTAAAGGAATCAAAGCCATGTTTGTTAGTTCGACTGAACAAGAAAAGTACCTTAGTTCCTTAACTTATTGTGCTCCTCTACTTTTAGTCTTCTTGATAAAAATAAGTGTTTGCACTTCCTTTATTTTCACCTATTTGTCAGTATAATGAAACTGTAGCTAAATTTCTATGCCAGAATCCCTTAAAATCTAAGAGTGTTATGTTAGCATTTTACAAAGAAATTATCTTTTAACATCACGCCCATTTCTTCAAGAAGTATTCACCTAGTTACAAAAAAAGGTTTCCATGAACTAATGTTACAAAACCTTATCTAACAATAAGCTGAAGATCATATAGCAGAAGTAAGAGAACGAGAGATAATGATAAAATTCTGCTTATATCAATTGCGAACATGCATTAAAGTCAATATCCTTTAAAAAGTGCTCAGAAATCATACTCTTTAACCATCAATCATAGCGTCAGTCTTTGTTTTGATGCAATTGTAAAACTAAACAACCTAATTAGCATACAGTAATATCACAACAGACAGCAAAATATCATCTTGGACATCATGTTTCCTTTCCCCGATACTACTTGCTTCATGGTACCTCAGGAGTAATAAACCTTGGCATCACCTTTTCAAATGATAGTTTGCACATTTGTTGACTGACAAGTAGAGTTGTTGAAAGTAATTTGTCCAGTTATTACAGACAGACATCATTTTACCATGGGTCTACAAGAGGATATATTTCAACATATCTGTCCATTAAGCCTTGAAGACTTCAGCGAAAAGTTGTCTCGGGCAATCCTTAGACAGTTTAACTACCTTGTTTTCATAACAATGTTTGTCCTGGCTGAACATTTGTTTCCTTTTGTTCCAATCGTCAAGCATATAGACTAAATGAAAGTCTTTCGAAAAGCTAATATTATGTAGGTAGGGCTTTGCCTTCCCTTTTTATGTAAGCTGCATTGACAAAAATTTTTTACTTAAACTTTTACCTTATAAACCGTAAATTTGACAGTAATATGTTGTTGCTAAAATCATTACAGTGTTATCTTTCTTCTTTTGCATCGTGTATTTACTAAAGCAAATGTAAGAGGAGCTTGCTCAATACTGAGAACGAAATCACACTGGTTATCAAATATTTCTACCATCTCTGACATACTGTTATGAAAGTAGAGCCCACTTGTTTCATAAGACCAGAAGTTTTAACTAGTCTCGTGTTTTTCTGTTTACATGCTCCATCATTTGGATTACTTATTGCTACCATTTAAAACTAAACTTAATAAGACGGATAAATTCTTTTAGAATTTGTTTCAAATAAATGAACCAACAATGAGCATATATTTCTCTGACAATATATTTCGGATTTTTTAAAATCCATCTTCAGGTCTAAAAGCAATAAAATATAAAGTTTAAAAACAGTTAAAAATATACATCTGTACAAAAATTCCATCATACATACATATAATAAAATCACATACGCAAAGTATCGCAGGTAATTAGATTTTAATTATCAACGATCTACTTCTGTATTCATCTTTTGTGTTTAGACACGGTTTGATGTTTTCAATATAAAGAGCCTCGAGAGTCATTAAATGATAAATTGATTTTGAAGCCGCGCACAAAATCGTGATGTCATCCATTGTAAGTTCACAATTGCAACTTTTCCCGTGACCAGCTACTGGACAAAACTTTCAAAACTTTCAAAACTTACAAAGCTGTCAGAAGAACAAGAGAAGTCATTATTTAATGTCATCAATACCGTTGTATGTTACAATCTCCCTATGAAACCACCGAAATTTGTTATGGACACTCTTGCTTT
>RDPX01000515.1:14009-56654 GCA_003991215.1 Morbakka virulenta | reverse complement strand
CTTACTTCAGCCTGGAGGTTGTAAGTCAAACCTCCCGACCACATCTCTTCTCCATCCTCTTCTATCCAGGGCTCTTCTTCTGAGTTCTTCAGGCGTCAGCATGGTGATATTTTGTATGTGCTTGATAAAGTTTAGCCTAGGTCTTCCTCGTCGGTTTCTTTCTTGGAAATGTTCGAACAAAGCAAATCTACTTATGATATCATCCTTGCTTATCTAATGCCCTAGCGATCTCAGCTGATGCTGGAACATTTTATCGCTCAAATTACCTCTCTTTACACGTCTGAGTATTTCATCGTTTCTTACTCTGTCTATTCTTCTAATCCTAAGGATGAACCGGTAACAACTTGTTCCAAAGGAGTCAATTTCTTTCTTCATTGCTTTGGTTGTAACCCATGTTTCAGAGTTGTAGAAAATAATGGAGACTACAAGTGAATCGAAAAGGTGTAACTTCACTGCCAGGGAGATGTCTTTTGATTTCCAGATTGTTGCTAGTTTCCAGAACTGACTCCAGGCCAATCCTTTTCATCTTTTGAAGTCCGTATGGCAGTCAGCTAAGTTGGCACCAAGGTATTTAAAGTCATCGACGACTTCCAGACTTTTGTTCTCTGTAGCACTAAAGAACATTAATAGCAGTTAATAATAACTTCATATCTCAAAAATGTGACTGGATTGGACAAAATGAGTATGATTTTTGGATTTTGCATACCAAACTATCCTAGAATTAGCTATCACATGGTAACCTTTAAAAATTCACAGGACAGTGTTATTCTCTTCAGCAAATCTTCTTCCAAATCTCCCAGCACAGTTTTTTTACTTTCCCCAAAAATTTGTTTTCTTGTTAACAATGCTGTGGCTGAATAACTTGTACATATACCTTTTCTACATCTCCATAACATCCACTCATAAATTGAGTAGTTTTGAGCTGCTTCTTGATTGCTCTTTTCCTCTGCACACATTTTCACATCTAGCTTAAATTTGAAATCTATTTCTATTTCTTCTTTCTGCTGTTGTGAATTCTTTACTGATACTAACACAAGTATGGAATTTTAAAACACTTTACACAGTTTCAAGCAAATTTGAATGTTTTGAGTTTTGAGCAGATTTAAATGCAATACAGTGTTTACAAAAAATAGAAGCTGCAGCTTCTCTTTGAGAAAATATGGTAGCTTATCATTTAAGAACAGCTACAAACAAGTTAAGAAGGGTCCTAAAAAGAAATAATGTACCTACATGAACCATATTACGGCTGCTTTTATGATTGATTTTCAGGTTGTTGATTGGCCTCTACAGAATTCCCAATGAAGACAGGGAAAGGGTGAGAATTAGGCATAAAGTTAAAAAAATTGATATTTGTCACCATAAAGTGACCCAAGGTTGTCAGCTTATTTTTAAGCCTGTGGGAATTCAAATATCACTGGTAACAGGCAAAGCTCTTTTATTTTATTTTTTTATATAAAGATAAAAAGATAAAAAGGCTAAATGATACAAAAAATATTAATGGCTATAATCAGACCGAAGACTGTAATTTCATTTAGATATTGAGCATTTTCCAGTATAAATACAAGCCTTAGTTTATATTTATTGTGTCTGTTCACTTGACTTCAGGCTTGATCAGTTTTCTTACTTTTTAAAAGAATATTTCTGGCCTGGAATGTATTCAGTTCCAAAATGGCTTTTCACTCTGCAAACAAAGATATTTTACAAAGTATACATTACAAATATGTTCACTTTTGAAGCCTTTGAAATCCAGGGAAAACTTCAGTAATTAAAAATTGCTGCTGTATGTACAAGGTATGACAGCCAGGAGCAATTTTTAAAGGTTTTCCTGGACACGGAGGTAAGTTTCTGTGGAACCATACTGCTGGTGAAGAAGATTATTTCGTGAAAACAAAATCTGATAAAAATGACAACTGTTGGGAATAATGATGTGAGAATTCAGAAATAATTTGACAAGGTCAATCAAGTCAAAGTATGTGTAATTTCAGTGCTCAAATTAACACATTTAATATGTCATCAGCCAATGGATACTGAAACACACTACTTACTTTCAAGTATTAACATTCAAAGGATTTGTGTAACATGTGCTAATTAATAAATGTCAGGAGCAAGTGTTTGCTATTACTGTTGACATTGTCTGTCAATTCTGATGGCATTGCTGAATGCTGCTGTGAATCTGAGAACTGTTTGCCCTATCAGTAGCTGTTATGCAATAGCATATTGACATTTTTGTATCTTGCTAATGTTGCAACCCAGTCATGAAATTCGGTAGCCATGTACACATTTTTGAATTCTACAAATTTTAGATAACACATCAGAGCTTCTTTTATGCTGTTGAGTGTAGTTGAAATTTGCATTTTTATGTGTGAATATTTTTCCATGAAAAAAGAGGTTATAGGCCCAATTGCTTCTTCAAAATTTTTTTCCCCTTCTTTTGGTATTATTTGGGCAGTGATAGGGATTGTAATGAGAACCATCCATCCTCATATTGCCAAACTAAATAGGTCTGTCTTATTTCTGTGCCACAAGATTTTGCATATAGTTTCACCATGTCTCTAAGCATTCCCATCAAAGGCATACCAGAGAGGTGGTTGGAAGAAATCTAATGTATCATACTATTCTCATTTTAACTTAGCTATTTTGAATCCTTAGTAAAATATTACCAGTTGCATTACTATTTGCAGTAGGACTGCCAGATACTAGTGCTATTTCTAAGGCTTGTGATGACTGTTATTTCTAACCTTGGTGCACTTGATCCATAATTTATTGTTCTCCTATTTTTTCTCTAGTTAACAGATACAAGGGACTTTATCATTCATATAGCACAAGCTCCAGACCCAGTAGAAAATGAAGGTATGCTCTAAGGCATTTATATAAATGCAAAAGTTTGACACTCCCATTATGTTTTTGGTATAGTTTTTTTATGTGATGATATGGTTTATGGATAACATTAAAGCATGGTTGAAATATTTCAGATCTTGCCCATATACACAAATTAGTCTGTAAACTAATTTGTTCCTCTCTTCAAGTGGACTGGGCCCTTTGGTTTTGACAGAATCTTCCCTTAGGTGGATATAGTTTTTTATTAAAAATAGTTTGTTAAAGATGTTAAATGTATAGTAAATTTATAAAACCCTTTTTTAAATTTTTTATAACATTCCTGTGGCTTATTGTTAACCAAACAAATACTAGAAACAGTATTTTTATTGTGATTTAGAGTATGTTTAAGTCTAAATGGTGTAAAGGAAATAACCAGGTGATCACTAATACATACTTATAACATCATCCCAGATGTCTATGGACATGGAGAAGCCCAAATGATTGTGCAAGGAACCAGATTGATTTCATAACAATCAATAAGAGATTCAGAAATGCTGTCATGCAAGCAAAGTGCAATCCAGATGCAGATTGCATCAGTGATCATGATCTATCAGTTGCTTCTCTCAAGCTGAAATTGAAGAAGCTTAAAAGATCTAAGAAGATGATATGGTGAGACCTACACCAACTGAAATCCAATGATGTGAAAATGGATTTTCAACAAAAGGTTAAGCTTCACATGAAAAATGATAAGGAGTAGGGTTGTGCACACTGCTTGTGATGTTCGATTACTCACGATTAACCTGTTCTTACCAAGCATCAGGCCGGAGTGTTGTAAAACGTATATAACCTGCCATCTTGGATCAGCTAGTTCCAGTTTGGTCTCCTGCACAGAGGTTGATGAAAAAAATATTTATAACAAACAAGAAAATAGAGTGCACTGTCAGTGCAGCAGTGCAGATTGTCTCATGCTCAGACATTGATAACAAAAATTTATAGCAAACAAGAAAATGGAACATCAGCAGCAAGCAGCAACCAAAGCTGGTTCCCAAAGATGCCAAGAGCAGTGTATGGAATCATTTAAGCCTGGCAACCCTGGGTGATGACAGTGTTGACAAGGGCAACACAATTGGTAATTATTGCAAAGTGAAGTTGAGGTATAAAGGACAGACAACCAATATGTCTACACACCTGATAAAACATCATTATTCTCAGTACACAGGTACATATTATATTTGATTTTTATTAATTTGATGTTCAAGTGTTATAATTATTTTCTTATGTAAATATAATAGTACCATGAATAGTTTTATGATATTTAAATTTGTTATTGAGTGTATATATACCATATATTGCCCCAATATAATTGAGCATACAGTATACAGTAATACTAGTATATTGCCTCAAATTTGCCAGATACCCAATATTGCCCCCTAGTCTTTCAACTTTTAACTAAATGCACTTGGTCAAAACAAAATACAACAAAAAAAACCATAAAGGCAGAGAAAAAATAAAACAGTGAAGTAAAAATAAAAATAAAAATACAAGTATTTTATTTTTGTTTTTTGATCATCTAAATTCTATTGTTAGTTAGTTACTCTTTGTTAGTTTTTCTGCAAATTGTATGCTATTGATCATCTGAATGCTGTTAAGAATTGGATCTGGCAAGAAAATAAACCTCACAGAACTTTTCCTGTGGTCACTACTCCATTGTAGCATGGCAATACGAATGAAAATAACAAGCAGAACAATAGACTACTGATGTTTGTGTGGCAGAAGTAATGTTTTCAAAATTTAGAGTTCAGAGCAAACTTGCTTCATTGTCAGATTAGAAACTTGTAGAGGGACTCAAAGCTAATCTAGGAGGGTATATCACCTCTGTGGTCCCATTCCTAATGGCGCAGTTGGTTGTGTGTATGTAGTCACAAATGTAGTCAGTGTTTTATCATTTGTTTATCTGCCATAGCTGAAATTGAAAGTACAGAGGAAGAACGACTTTTGCAAGGTGACACTGCAGTAGAAACAAAAATAATAAAAAAAGAATCCAATCCAAATTTAAAAATGAAAAACGAGGAAGACTTTGATGAAAACTGGGTCATAGAACATGCACGTCAGGTTAGTGGTTATTTCTAACTAATAACTTTTCATCAGCTTAACTAACATGCTACATGTTAAAGTGGATGTGTTACATGTAAGTTGATAATTTAGCATTGTACAATAGGGAAAAAACCCTTAAGATAAGCAGTTAATGATTATAGTATTGAACAACAACAACAAAAAATAACAAAAGAAACTGGGTGAAGGATTTGTACTTTCTGAGATGGTGACAGAGTATTCAGTTTGATGCCTTTTCTCAAGAGTCCCATGGTTATTGCAGTATTGTTACTGGTTTTCCTTTAGTTTTATTCTGTTTTTTAGTAGCTTTTCTTCATGTATCTTTTGTTATCACAAATTCTCATGTACTTTAATGCATTCTAGATCTGTACAGGTAATACTGTTTTAGCTCTGTTTTATGCAGCCACTGTCCTTAGTTCCATATACAGTAATTGACATACATTTCTTTGCCAAAATATCTTACTATAGAATGGCATCCATATACTATATTATACCATGCTATACAAGACTGTATTTTGCTTTACTTTTCTATATTATACTATACCATACAATACTTTATTATTATATAGTACTTCAAGTAAATTTTTTGTTTTTTTTTAGGTCCACAGGATGTTGCCAGGTGGGCTCTCAGTTGCAGGGATCTATATCTTCAGCAAAGCAGACTTTATGAATAAATATCAAAGTAAACTTAAGCATTGTCTACAAAAAGTACATAAACAGCTTGAAAAGAACAAATTTCTAAGAGCTGTATCCCCACACAACGACAGAATACTGCTGCATATTTGCTCTGATACCAGAAAGTATCTTTTTCAAACAACTGAACTGATATAACTGATCGTCAAAACTTATAATATATGTCAACTTGATCAAAAAAGAGATTCAGTCGAGCCCCCAAATTGTTCACACACACACACACAGACAGATATTATTATATATATATATATATATATATATATATATATATATATATATATATAATAATGATGGTGATGGACTCTCTCATCGAGTTCGATGCATGAGGGCCCAGAAATTTACTTTGTTTCACTCTGTTTACAATGTTTGTGCCGCATGTGTGACACAAGGCTAGCTCTGCTCTTACAAACTAGGCCATATGACTCACAAGATATTAGTCGGGCAGGTAGAACTCCCACTCTTGCACTACGGAGATTTTCCTGATTTGACAACCGTGTGTGAATGTATGTGTTAATGCCGGCGTTACATTTTTTTTCCTCCATGATTTTCGATCCGATTTTCTATCCGATTTTCTACCCGAACCATCCAGTTCTCCTGCGTGCTTAATATATATATATATATATATATATATATATATATATATATATATATTCATATGCATATTTTTTTGGAAGCTTAAGCACTCAAAATTGAAAACAACTTGTATAGCTGTCAAGGTAAAGCGATAACAAGCATAAATTGAAGTTGTATAAAACAGAATTTAATTTATAGCTTAAAATCATTTTTAATTGGTTGATTACTAATTTACAGGGGTCGAATTAACCTTTAAAAATATTTCTTTGAAAAGTCAACTTTGTGCACAACAAATGTTTGCTCAATGGACCCAGGGGGCTGAGATGGGAGCCCAGGAAGTGACCCCTGAAAAAGTTGTACCTTTTCTCTGAAAAGAACTTTAGCTTTGCTAATGTTTTATTTGTTTTAAACGTAAAATGTTACGAGCCAAAACGGTGCGAAGGGGTCAAAGATGCCGTTAGTGTAAATTTTTGTAATAATGTCAATGCTATATGCTAACACTTTAAGCCCTGGTATGTATCAAACGGGCGAGCCTATTTGGGATATACAACAGGAATCTTGACACCGTTAAAAGACCAGACGCAATGCTTAGGCTGCCCCGTGATCCAGCTCAACTGCAGGGAAGTGTGGATCTCTGCAAGTTGAAAAACAAACCTGGTGTGTGTTTGATGGTGGTAGAGAAAGGAAGTCAAAACTGCTACACCCATTTGCCCCATCCATTAGAGACATTGGGGGATGATAATATTTTTGAGAGTTTTGTTACTTGGCATTGGTGGTGATAGAATGTACTGAAGGTAATACAAACCCATACCCGTAGTTGGATAAATTCTCAATATGAATGCGGTTTTTATGTGTAAGATACCCCATCCAACTCCCGTCAAAGTAGAACCCTTCTTACTCCATGTCGTACATTTGACGACACGTAAAAGTAAACACAATATTTACAAAATTTGTTATGTATCGGCATTTCTTATTTCTGTAGGTGTTCGGTTATTTCGCCTAACATTTTTTTAGGGTTTTTCCTTCCACAGAGTTTTATTTGTAGTTCTAAACAACGTATTTCCATAATACAAGTTTTGTCAGTCACGGTAGATTCATTGGCTTGAAACTAAAAGCATGTTAGCTGAAATCTCTTGTTTCGTTACTTCTTTGTTATCGATCAAAAGATACCCGTTAAAGTAATTGAGACCTTAATTTTTATTTAGTATAGTTTATTAAAGTTTATTGGTTATTGCATTGCGAGACCAAAGGGGTTGGGTTTTTTTTGGGGTTTTTTTCATAGTCATGAAAAGTGGTATTTTCATAATTGCGTTGAAACATAGTTTATGATCCACTTGCTCTAAGGCAAGCAGCTATCACTGCTGATGCACTTTTTCTACTTTGAGTCTAATTTTATGGACTTTTTTGCAAAAGTCTTTTATGATTTGATATTGAGTGGGAACGTGCCACCTAATATTTAGACTATCTTCCTTAGGATTTTTTTGTCTTAAATAAAAATTAGAATCACGTGCAGGACACTGGATTTTAGAGATTCACAGGTAATTTGATTTCATTTTTATCATTAAATCACTTCTGTTTTGGAAAATCTTAAAAAGATTAGTTTTCTTGAGGGGGAGAGTTTCAGAAATGAATCCTACTTTTTTTTCCTTTTAATTTCTTGTATATTTAGTAAGTAGAGCACTTTTAAGTTTATTTTTTTATTTTAAACTGTTGGTTTTTATCCAATTTTTTATCAGTTAATGATCAAAATATTTGGTGTCTGTCTTTAATGTCGGGAATGAAGTTCGGTTTTAACTTATTTGTATTGACTTTTAAAATACATTAGTCTCACTAAATAATAAAATAGTGGAGAAGGAAAGAAGAAGTACATGAGATTTATGTAGAAATTCAAACAAATAAGATAATTTGGAAGATAAACGAAAAGCTTGGTATGGAAGACTAACTTTTCAATAAGCTGAAATTCCTTTATTAGTAAATTATAACAAGCATGGTCACCTGTTGTACCAAATGAGTTATGGGAGATAAACTTTACGGTCGCCACCCTGTTCAATGTGGGCCCCATACACGTTACGTTTGATAAGAAACCCTTTGACGGGGACTTTGAAAAAAAAAGGATCAACCCTGGAGGGTAAACATCGAAGAAGACCCATTGAAAAGAACAACTTAAGTGTAGGTGAATAGAAGTGCCATACTCGGTGGATATTGGTTTAATGTTGTCAAAGAGCAATCTGAAACATTGGCAATATACTTCATGTTGACCTTTGCCTAGAACTGACATTTATGTATCCAAAACTGTGAAAGATATTTGTATCTCATAGTCACAAAAGGGATATTTTATTGGGTTATCACAGGTAACGGATCTTCTTTAACTGTTGTGAACCTAAATTCTTTTATGCATTGAATTAAAATAAATGTTAGTTTAAAGTGAGATAATAATCAGAAGGCGAGGAAATTTTAGAATGGATTCGTATATTTGTAAGCCTTTGATGAATTTATGGAGCAAAGAGGCTGGTCCTTGAGAGCCGCTGACATTTGCGCCGAGAAAACTGGGTTAAATACAGTTTAGTAACTCAAATAATTATTATTCGTTGTGCCCTGTGTCACTGTAATTTACCGGGTTTTTTAGTTGCGTTGGAAAAGGGACTGGACTTGAAATGGAGAACCCGATTTTTTAAATGTATTTCAGTCTCTTTATGGGCATATTGGTTTCAGATTTGTTGTGAACTTATAAAACAATCCATAAAATGTTTGATCTCTAAGCAAAGCCATGCTGCACAAGGCATCTGTGAGACTCTTCTAGCAAAATAGTGTATCAAGCAATGAGCAATTTTTGTCATACATTACATGTAAGCTAAAAACTACTCACCTATTGCTATGCTGCATATTATACTGTTAAACGGTGTTGACAACAACGTCAAAACAGACTATATTAAGATATTCTTTTTTCCAGAGCTCATTGCGCCCAGCTGAATTCAAGTATCAGTCATTTTTGCACAAATGGCATACACTAAAGTGTGTGGCAAACATTAACCTTTACGTTCGTGTCCCCACATCTGCAGAAAAAAATAAAAGTGAAGTGCAGATACAGGTATCTTTATACTTTTTTATTTTTTAGTAAAGTGAAGATTATGTGCGCACCGAATTGGATTCGAACCACTGTTATCAACCAGTCCAGTGATAGGTGCCTGGAGAAAGAATAGCGTGCTCCAGTGAAAGATATGATTGCAAAAATGATTTAGTAAAGTACAGGCACCAGTAGCCCAGGTTGTAGAGAATGTGATGATGATATCCATAGACACTGATTCGAATCTAGTTCGATACACACATATTCTTTACTTTTTTACAGTTTTATATCCTTTCTGTCTATATTGTATAAATCCTTTCTGTCTATATTGTATATATCCTTTCTGTCTATATTGTATAATTTTAAGGATAAATAGTTTACTTGTTTGTGTATGTTATGATAATTTTGAATTAGAAAAACGTTATCTTTAGACGTTGTCTAATGATGAAAGAAGTAAGTAAACAGTAGATCGCTAGTGGTTGATTCTCTTTTGACTATGCGAGAGAGGTGTACAGTTTTGTCTTTTGTCCTATTACAGGTTATACTGCACTCCATTTATCTCTGCACTACACATGGGAAACTACTGTAAACGTTCGATATAATGAACCCCTGATAATAGAACAACCCGATTTTATGAAGCAACATCTGCTCCCCTTCGTTTTTCCTTATAGAAACTCCCATAGAACTCCTCTATATTACGGCCCCCCGATACAACGAACTCTCGGTTTAACGAAACAATTTTCTCTCCGTCAGAAAAAATATCGATATATCGAACTCTGTTTACCTAACGTACTATTTTTGTAATTTTCAGGGGTTTTTACATACAAATTGCAGTAGTGAAATAAAAAATATACCAATCCAACTTTTTTGAGTTCATTTTTCAGTATATCCACGTATTTCATCTGGCCAACGTTGTGCAGCTCACATGAAACTTGGAGGCCCTCTCCGTCCCCAAGATTGTAGCGGTTACATATAACTTTCGCTGTTCATTTATGAAATGGATCTCCTCTGAGGAAGTAAAATATCGTCTTTGCATAACGATCAATCTACAACTTTACCATCCTTTTGTACACAAACGGCGTAGTTGTCAACTAGATTATTAGGCACCATTTCTACCTCTAACATTTTCCCATTGACCGAACTCCACACTTATTTGTAAATATGATGACCTTTGATGTAAGCCTTTAGCTACAATTTCTGTGTTACAACGATCTCCATTTCATTCTGACAGCAAATTAAATTTGTTATTTTGCGAACTTGGTAATCTTCTACACTCTGGGAAGTTGAGAAATCGAAGCTGCAAATCGAATGTTTAGAAATCAAATGTTGGAAATCTGTTGAACGCTGTTCACCACACGTTTTTTGAGCATTTGAAACCAGGAGGTGAGTAAACATGTCAGGACAGCCCATAGGAGTGAAGAGAAAAAAGTCTCTAGAAAAGTCTGAAGCATTGAATAGGATTAAAGGTAGGGGGGAAAAAGCAAAGGTATACATTGCAGTAAAAACTACTCACCTATTGCTATGCTGCATATTATACTGTTAAACAGTGTTGACAACAACGTCAAAACAGACTATATTAAGATATTCTTTTTTCCAGAGCTCATTGCGCCCAGCTGAATTCAAGTATCAGTCATTTTTGCACAAATGGCATACTCTAAAGTATGTTCGTCTGCAATAAAGATATTGCAGACGAACATAGCATTGCAAGAAATACCGTATCGACTGTTATTGCCAACAAGAGCAAAATATTCGACGCGTAAGAGTCAGGAAAAACCAGTGCGAAAAGAAAAAAATGACAGTGATGAAGCAGTTTTAGTTTGGTTCACGAATACTCATGCAAACAGCATCTCGATTACAAGTGCTTTGGTACAAAAAAAAAAGCCAGAGGTTTAGCATAAAATTTGAGGTTCACCAATTAAAAAGCCTCATGGCTGGCTGGCTCCAATAGTGGAAATTGAGATACAATGTGACTTTTAAAAGTGTTGCTGGGGAAGAAAATGCGTGTACTACTCAGATGACTGCCAGCTGGAGAGAGACGCATGTGTCAACGGTTTTATCCAGATATGAACTGAAAGAGGTTTTTAATGGAGACAGGTGGACATTTTTTCCAAGCAATCCCAAACAGAAGCATGCATTTTAAGAGAGAACAATGTGCCGGCGGAAATTATAGGAACGTAAGACTAGCCGGTCTGGCTGGTGGTAATGCTGTCGCAGACAAGTTACCGATGTTTGTTAAAGGAAAATCGGCTAATCCACATTTTTTCAAAGGCATTAAAAATCTACCATGCTGTTGCCGTTCTTAGAAAACGAGCTGGGTGAACGGCAAAGTGTTTAGTGAATGTTCGAAGAAGGTCGACAGAAAAATTTGCTGTTCAGGAAAGAAAGTTGGAATTAATCATTGACAAGTAAACTGCCCATTCATCCATCGAAGAACTGCAGGCCCTTGAGCTGATCTTTCTTCCAACGAATATTAGAAGTAGAATACAACTCATGGATCAAGGGGTGATAAGGAACCTAAGAGCTTTCTTCTTTGCTCTTCTCATCAGAAGGTATATTGCTGATATTGACCCAGGGAAAGACCCAAAAAACCGAGCATCATAGAAGCAATGATTCTGCTTACTGTTGCTTGCAATTGTATTCCAATAGACACTTGTGTTAACTGCTTTCCAAAAGCTGGAATCAGCAGCAGTGATCCTTTTTTTTGGGAAAAGTCGATGACCAAAAAAAACAAACAAACTGGAAGGAGGGTTTGTGGAAGAATTCTTGGATGCAGACAAAGATACTTTAACGTATGAGACACAACATTTGAGTGACGAAGAATGTTAAGCTTACCACTCTAAAACACAAGACGACATTGACGACGGCGAATGAGTAATTGATGATATGATAACGGCACCATAATATTCAGACGTTCTTTACGCATTAAAGTTGTTACAAACAACTTGTCTTTACCAATGATGTTAGTGAGAAAATACGGAAAAACTGAAACAGTTTAGAAAAACCGTTAGAAGTCTCTAGAAGTAAAAACAAAAAACAAAGATATTTGACAGCTTTTTTTAGCTGTCTTATCTTCAAAAGATCTTGATAGAAATGATGCATTTTATTCGTATTGATGCCCCATCTTCTCTCTCCTGATAAAATAGAGTTTTCCCATTGACAAAAAAATTGGAAAATTTTCTATATGACAAACATTCAATATAAAGATTCAACTTTATTGAGTTTGTGAAGTTAAGAGACCAACAATTCAGTAAATATTTTCGTGTATTTCACACATCATCAGACTAATCTGAAACATATAAAGAATACAACTATTCAGTTATATGACTACAATGAGAGGAAAAACAACAACAACAACAACAACAACAAACATGACGTAAGTCTATAATCAAGAATGTTCCGTGGTCACCAGTAGCTAACAACAACTAGATCTTGATGGTCAGCGTCCTGCTCCAGTACTCGTCCTTGGTGTTAATCTCTGGCTTCAGATCTTTTTTCCAGAGAGCTTCCAGCGTGAGAAGATAAGCTTCCCCTCCAGATGTTGATTTCAGGATTTTTGTCTTCATTCGATAATTTACTAGTACAACTTGCTAAGTGTCTCTTCACTGGACCTGTTATGGTACAATGTTCTTTGATGCGAGTTTGGAGATACCGGTTAGTTTGGCCGACATAGCACGCATTGCAGCGTGGACCTTTGATTTTGTAAACCACCCCGCTTCTCAACATCTTCTGTTTAGTGTTAGAAATGATGTCATCCATGTAACGTGCAAATAACGTAGCTTGTCCTTGTATGGTCTTATCAAACTGTTTCATCCAACGATTAGCTAGATGAGGGGCTGGAGGACTGCCCATAGCTAATCTTTCTATCTGTTTGTAGTAATCATCATGTGTTGACATAAGAACATTACATGAGGCTATCTTGGGTAGCACCATGAGAGTTTCCCTATCCACAGGTGGTTGTTTGTGGATGCCACTAAACAGATGGTCCGTGCATACTTCAATAGCTACTATAAGTGATACATTTGTGTATAAGGAACTCACGTCAAAGCTAACTACTTCTTCTTCACCTAACAGTCTCACTGTTTTCATTGTGTCACTTATGCTTTTGGTTGATGAGTTGATGTTCCATTCTTGGACTACTGATAACCACTCAGCAACCTGAAGTGCTATTCTATGATAGGCTGATCCTGGCATAGATAGCACTGGACGTACTGGGAAGGTATTCTTATGTACCTTTGCTAGTCCATAGAGACGTTCTTGCTGGCTTTCCGTGTGGCGTAATGCTTCATACAGCTCATCATCCAGTTTACCCTGTACTTTCAGGTCTTTTAGCACATTCAGGACTCTCTCCTCGTCTTTCAGCACTGGATGATTTTCATTCTTACGTTTCTTTTCTACTTTCTCAAGTTGGGGGAGACTGATGGTCTTCTCCATTTTCTTATTGTATGAGTCTTCCATATACATATACCTGTGCTCAAATGGAATGACTAATAGATCATTCACTTTCAGATATTTCTTAGACATGTTGATGTTGCGTGATGACTTCATCTTTATGCTCGTTTTGATGAAACTATGTGTTTTCACATCAATATCTATTATGGTATCCATCCAGTTTTGCTAAACCTTCTTTGGAATCAAAATGATCGAGCACAGCATTCTTTGGGCCAAGTGATAACGTATCCAGCACATATTTTGGAGGTGTTTTTTTCCTGCAAATTATGACATGAACATCATCAAAAGATGAATTGTTAAACACAAACTGGAACGCTGTGTATGATGCCCTATCAGCTGACACATAAAGAACTGGCTTCTATCTTTTTAATTGTTCTCGATACCCACGCTCCTTTTATCTCAAACAAGACAAAGGAAAAGTATCATCATGGTTAAAGCTGAAGCCACACAAGTTATGAACTTGTGTGCTCAACATGTAAGAAAAGTTCAGAAGTCCAAAACCGAATCCGATTGAAAAGTATTCCGAAGAATAAAAAATTTTGTGACAAATTTGATAAATCGTGCAGAACGTAACTTTATCAAATATAAACTGAGAGAAGCTAGAAGCAACTCTGATAAATTCTGGAACGCTGTTTAAAAGATCTTCCCCGTGAAACAGAAATCATGCAAAAATCGCCTAAATGCGACGAAAAACAAATCATTTCAGACAAACACAGCTTAATCCTTTTAGAAAGTTTTTGCACCTTCTTCTCAAATATGACACTCGAAGTTAAAGCGTCTGTAGTCCTTCTAAGAAACTGCACATGGAATTTTCAACGATCCACATCAAAACGTGAAATCGCCAAATTTACCTTTGACCCGGTTAGTGAAGTTGAAGTGCTGCAATATACTAGAGTATCAAGGGTAAAACCGCGGGGGAAATGATCAATATACCCGCAGGTATATTGATCATTTCAAAAATACAACCTATGCCCTGGCAAAGCCATTAATATTTGTAATTAACTTATCGCTCAAAACTTTGAAGTACAATTGACATCTTCCAAAGAAAGTTTAGGAACTGTAAATATACGAATAGTTATGTTCCAAGGGGATTACCATTAATGTTACTATTTTCTAATTTTTTCATTTAGAACTGAGGATGAGAGTAATCTCGAAAATATTTATAAATAATTATAAAATCTGTCTGGCTTGATGTGTGATTTATATTACTGGTCGCCACACAATGTTCTTATCATTTCGCCTGATGGCACTGGAGTTACAACAGAGTGGCTGTTGGAAGTTGTTTTTACACTATCAAAAAGTGATTAATAAACTAGAAAGGAACAGTCTCCGTGTGAAATTCTTGGAAAATTGCAAATGTTCAGCACTCATACCTCGTTTTTTGAACTTCCGTATACCTAATAATCAATCTGTAAGAGAATTTCAAATGAAACTGAAATTAGAACAGGTGCATGAAAAGCGTATACTCCTTACAAACAACGTTTCAGACTTATACCGTCATTATACACAAAGGAAAACAAATTTCATCAACGTGGTTTAACAAGCCGATAGACACTGGTTTAATTCTGAGCTTTCATCCCCTTGCACCGAAACGGTATAAACAATCTGTTGCTTCAGGCTTTGTCTACAGGATATTTCGTGCATGTAGTACATGGAGTCACTTTTACGACAAGGCAAAAAGGATTCTTGAAGGAAACCAGAATCTACCAATTTTATGAACCAATTGTTGAAGAAACACTGGGGAAGATAATACTAGGTAATACAGAGAAGGAAGACTTTGGTTGTGGAACAGAAAAGGTCCCACGAAAGAAGATGATATTTGCACAATATCGTGGAAAATGTACAGAGGAGTATGCACGTGCCCTGCATAAGCTACAAGGTCCCTGCACAGTTGTTATGACACTCCGAAAGCTCAAGACTGTGCTACCGCCATTGAAACCTCTCGTGGAAAAGATATTGAAAAGTGGTGTGGTTTACAAGATATCTTGTCCAGGATGTGATGCCTGCTATGTCGGTCAAACAAACCGTCATCTTACCATCCGTTTTAAGGAACACATTAAACCGTCTGCATCAGTAAGAAAGCACCTGAAACGTTGCAACTGTTCCACAGGCTTAGAAAAAGTGGAGATTTTGAAATCTTCAGCTAGGGGACAGGAGTACTTAGAGACCTTGAAAGCTTTGCTCATTGAGGAGGTCAAACCAACCATAAACACCAAAGATTAATACAGGAGCTGGGCGCTAACAATAAAGTTTTAGTTGTTGTTAGTTCCCTAACCACTATACCTACTTTGGCCATGGTTGTGTAGAATGTTATTATTTTCTAATTTTTTCATTGAGATCTGAGGATGAGCGTAATCTCGAAAATATTTATAAATAATTATAAAATCTGTCTGGCTTGATGCGTGATTTATATTACCAATATTGTTCATTATTTGGATGACATTCTTTACTGAAGTCATTGGAAAAGTCAAAATGAGATATACATCGGATACTGTTAAGATTAATCATCCGTTGTTCATGGACGACTTAAGTTGTTTGCAAAGAACAAGAACGACATTGACAGCCTAGCATCTTAATGTTAACCTCATTTGATAAGATGTATGCGATCTGGGATCAAAAAGTGTGGCTTGTAATTATGAAGTGCGGGAAACTAACAAAACGTTCTGAAATTAAACTTTTTAATGGTGAAAAGATCAAGTAAGTTAGTTAAGAGGCTGTTTAAGTATCTTGTTATACTGGAGCTAGATAGAATAGAGGAAGAGAAAATGAAAAACACATTACAAAATGAATATTTTTAGATGGTGAGAGTTGCAATGCAATCAAACTTAGTGGAAGAAATACGATCAAGGTAACAAATACCTAGGCAATTTCTCTAATGAGCTATAGGGTAGGAATTATAACATGTAAGAAAGACGAATTCGAATATATGGACAAAAGAACTAGGAAATTAATGACAATAAATAAAGACGTTCATCCTGGAAGTGATGTAGCAAGGACTTATGTTGGTAGGGGAAAAGGTGTTAGAGAGTTGATATGCTGTGAGAATTGTGTCAAAACTGATATGAACAACTTAGCTTGGAATATTAAGCGTATTATAGGTAACATCATGTCCAAAGTAAGAGATCTGGAGACAATATATACTGCAGAAGCAGCAGGACGAAATGTATAAGAATAAAGTAAAAGGGGACGTGGAAAAACGATGGGAAGAAAAGTTAACGTATGAGGAATTCACTAGGAATGCAGATTAGATTGACTGGGAAGAAAGCTGGTGATGGCTATGCAACGGAGACCCGACAGGGTGCATGGAAGCACAGGCCCAAAAATTAGGATTTTATACTCAGCCGACTGTTTTGTGAGGGGCCACCGTGGTTCTGCCCCTCGTGGAGATTTTTGCAATACAGCCGCCCTGTCAAACTCGATAAAATTGATTTTAGACTAAGATACATTAATGTCACCTTCTGTAATGATACCCCATTTTGAAAACTCCTGACTGAATTTTGTAGTTAGTAAAAGAAGCAATTTTGGCCGTTGTTATAAGAATTCTCCCCATGCCAAAAAATGGCCTCTTGCCTTCCAGACAATAATATGCTCTCAATTACTGTAATACACAACTGGGGCCAGTTTTGTGGGAGCAATGCCCTGAGCACGATTTTGTGGGGGCAATTCTGTGGACAGGATTTTGTGCATAACAAAAGAGCCAGTTGGGTGCTCAGACGAAAAAAATTCGCTTGTGTCATTCAATCCTTGACACACGGATCGCACGATCAACTAAATTTGTTCCAGAAAAGAACAAACTTATTCCAATAAATTTCATTCCCGAAACCCTCTCGTAAATATTTTACAAATAAGAAATAAGTTTGTAAGGGCTTTGTATCTAAAACCACAAGCTACTAGAAATCTCGGACCTGACAAAGCATAACCAAAATGAAAAATGCATTGGCTAAATTTAACAGGAAGTCACTTTTGTTATCATGACACTTCAATTTCTTTCTGTTCCGCTTTCATTATTGGCATTTTTCATCAGTTGGTTGTAACAAACAATTTGGTTTTCATCATCCCGAGAAAATGTTGTCTTGGAGGCTGCCGTTCAATGTATGACGGTACAGTAGAAAACGTTTCTGTTTTTGGTTTCCCTTCTGATGAAGATAAATGTTTTTAATGAAAGTCAAAAAGACCATTGAATATGCTGGAATCATTGGTCACCTGGTTATTGTACAGTCAGAAAAAAGGGTTTTAGCAGGCCCACATTCACCGCTTTTTATCATCCATGAAATTGTGTTGACTTTCTTGTCGCAGACGTTAGTTTCGCCTTCTCTTGACGTGGGGAAAAGAAAGATCGACTTAAATTCAGGAAGTGCCGCTGAAAAACAGGAAAAGTTGGACAAAGACCGAATCCGAGATTGGGAAGATGTGGTGACCTTCTGTCATAAGCTCAGATACAATGTGAATGAAGAACTCCATGTAAGCATTTTTGACGTGACACCATCTTTTTATGATAATAAATCGGGATTTTCCAGCTTCAAATTTTTTTCGCAGATTGAAGGCATAGTGGAGCATTAATTTGATTTAAAACCTAATTTGAACAGTGAGCTTTCTTCCTGTAGCTCATTATTGGCAGACGTATGCGAAAATGACGAAGGCATGATAAAATGTCAGGGAGTCAAGGTTCTCCGCAATCAGTTACAAATTAATTCAAATGACCGTCAGAATTACTCTTGCGACACGATGAAAGCAGCAATTGAAATTTTTATACTCGGCTGTAGTGCACGTGAAGCTGTCAGACATTTGCTTTCATCTCCTCATAAACGTTCCATAAATTGATTGTTTTGAAAATTGGGACGCCGGGAAGTGTCACCCAGTGGAAAAATGTTGTTCAGACAGTTTTTGAAAACAAATCGAGGAACTGAGCTCTGTTGCAAAACTCCTGGATGATATCCACGTGAAACCTGGCATTTAATATCAAGGTGGTCATTTATTTGGATTTTGTCCCGATAGGTCGAGTGGTCCACGCAAAATGATATTGGCACTAATGGTTGCCCTTCTTCTAGGAGCTCCCGTTGCTCGTCTGTTACCTATATTTTCACTGGCAGCTGAACTGATGTACGAACAAGTTAATTTTCTTTTGCAAATTATTCATGGATGGAACTCTTTCGTCTTCATGATTATGAATAATACCGTAAGATGCAATCAGAAATTGTTTGCCTTGTTTCACAAAAACTTGAAAACAAATAACTTAGTTTTTGTCATCCAGTACATTTATCAAATAATATAAGGAACAATTGGGTCACTGAAAAATGACAGAAGCCGAAGCTTTTTGATAAAGAAAATATTTCATTAATATATTGCAAGCGTGGTCAGATCTTGTGAACATTTTCAAAAAAGAATCAGAAGGAATTGTTTATCTTGACAGGGATCTATCTCATATGCAGCTCTGCAATCGACAAATTTTGACAAGCAAAAAGTGTCATTGGGTCTTCAAATGTTTGATGTGAAAGTATCACCAGTGTTCCGACAACAAGGAAGTGTCGGCACTTCTCGTTTTATTGAATTAGCTGTCAAGATTTGGTCAGTGTTGAATGTGCGAACAACTCGGATTGGCACGTTAAACGACCCCGCCAGGTCTTTCAGCTCTTTTCATGATTTCAGGCTTGTTTTCATCCAAAAAATAAGATATGGCCTGACAGCTACGCTTCAAAGTGATCGCGTTGAAGGAGAATTGGGTGTTTACATACATTTTAGCGGAGCCAATCGTCACATTTGAGCCGTGACTTGGCAAAGATAATTACTTTCCATAAGCTTTAGCTGGTTGTATGTTGTATGCACTCCAGAAAATGTTGTATTTCTCGTCGTCCAATAACTTGAAAATTAAATGAATAATAAAAAAATAATTTAAAAAAAACAAGGTAAAAGTAAATTTTTTGACACCATCTTGCAATTTATCCCAGATGTTCTCCGACTTCCTTTCTTATCCTTTTTATTAGCTTAAATGGAATATTTCTCAAGCTCAGGAAATGGTTACTGAAATAATAAATTTTGGCCACTTAAGGTTTGACACCAATTTAAGAGTGAGAACAAAAATGTTGATGCTTAAATTCTACCTGTATAAATATTCATTTTGTAAATTTGCGAAAAAAGCTTAAAGGGGTACAGACCCCCAGCCCTCCAGTATCGTCAGTCCAGAAATGACGACAAAGAGAACATATAAGAATGAGAAATATCACCTTATTCCAGCAACTAAATGTGTGATAACTTTACAGAATGTCACAAAAAATCAACAGAGATCGGAAATTTCAGCCTATGTCGTTTTGCAATGTCAGGTCCGGTATTGATTGTAGCCCGTGCTTAAATAGACATTAAAACATGTTTTAGATAAAACGATCCCAGTCCAAAACATTAGCTGGAGTCACTTTCTCTCGTAAGTCTTCTCGCTCTCGTTATGCTTTCCGCGTTCTTTGATGTACAAGCCTGCCCTTTGTATTGTACCAAAATTCCACGCAGCGAAGTGAGAAATGTACGTTGTACTTCCTAACAGAAACTTCGTTGTAAAACGTCTTGCCGCTTATTAAACTGTTCAGACTTTTCTGGCACAACAAACGCTTCGTATCCGATTTGACACTCTTAAGATGTTTGAATAATCTTTTAAGCTGAGCCGTTGATATGGCAGGAGAAGAGCTTTCAATGTTAGATTTCATTTACCTCAATGCAGACCAAATGTTGAGAGATTCACTGTTCGACATGGTGAAATATTCGCCTGCCTACTTGACGTGTTGATGTAACTGTCAGTAATTGCTTCTGGGGTAGTGCTAAACAATGTGGCGTACCAACTGTGAAGGTGATGAATTGATTGAACTTGCACATCATCCAGGGAGTCGGGATCAGCACTGCTCATCTTGACCAAAATGCACAATTGAGAACACAACAAATATTAAATAAAATTGAATCACAGNAATAATCTTTTAAGCTGAGCCGTTGAGTACAGTGCACAAATGCACAGTTATACAATTGATATGGCAGGAGAAGAGCTTTCAATGTTAGATTTCATTTACCTCAATGCAGACCAAATGTTGAGAGATTCACTGTTCGACACGGTGAAATATTCGCCTGCCTACTTGACGTGTTGATGTAACTGTCAGTAATTGCTTCTGGGGTAGTGCTAAACAATGTGGCGTACCAACTGTGAAGGTGATGAATTGATTGAACTTGCACATCATCCAGGGAGTCGGGATCAGCACTGCTCATCTTGACCAAAATGCACAATTGAGAACACAACAAATATTAAATAAAATTGAATCACAGTCATCGAACACAGGGTACTTAAAGGGTGACCCTTCTCTCGCAGTTTTCTGAGTATATAGAGAATTCCATAGTGCATTTTGAAACAAATCCAAAATTTGTGAGACAGTACTTGCTGCGTGATTCAGAAGATAAGTTCGTTCTTGGAAATATTGTTTTATTCTCTCTCCTTGATAGATTGGGTCCCTGTCGCCCGTTTCATTTTTATTTATTGTTTCTATGACAGTTTTAAATGTCGGCAATGCTTGAAGGACTTAATTTTGACTCTTCGAGATACGGTTCAATAAGCGAGAGTATTTATTCTTTGTTTCGTCAATGATATCCAGAACATCGATGATGCGCAGGTCATTATTCTGGGTAATCAAATTCGGCTTTTTTGCAGATGCCAAAATATTAACAAAAATGAAGAGCGTATTGACGCGGACCCAGAAACCAGCTTTTCCAATTTTCCCTTCACAGAAGCTTGGTCAGATTTTTTTTGTGTGTCAGCTATAACGTTCTAAATATGTTGGATGTAAAGACCAAAATTATTCGCAAGCCCATTCATCACCTTTATATTGTGATCCACCTAGCGTATAACTGTGCCTCTCACAGGCTCCACACCTTACCCGTCAATCTCATAGAGGTCTTTAACCTCGTCAAAAAGAAGTATCAGTTCCTAAGTTTTTTTCGATGATTTTTCGTACAAAAAATAGAGATACATCAAGGATGTAACTACTGGTTCCAGATAAATCTTCAATTCGTCACCTGACGACCTTTCAAGATGATGACTTAAACACCAGAGAAATGAAATAGAGGGAATTCATCTTGAAATAGTTTCACCAAACTATAATCTTTCCCGCTGTTTACTGATGACCCAGTAGTTTTGTGTCGGGATCCATTAACATTACATATATCACTTCTTGCTCTATAACACTTTTATAAGCTAAACCATCGCACAATACTTTGACGTAATTTTTGTCATCACTAAATTTTACCATCACTAAAAATGATCCGAAAACCTAAATCTATAGCAAAACTTGATCTAAACTCCCTCAAAACAGTAGCCTTCAATAACAATGCCAGTGCTGGATAATAACAGATGTAGAATCTCATTGAAGTAGCATAGCAACGACCACCAGACAAGCACCCGAACAATACGTCCCAAAAGTGGACACAAAGTCATCTGAGCCATCTCAGTCATCTCCCTGGATCACACAGGACATGATAGATATGGTGGAACAAAGAAGGCTCGTCAAACACAAATTGCGATATAAGCTAACTAACAGACAAAAAATTGAAAGAATTGAAAGAAGTGTGCCAAAGCCAAGGACGACGGATTAGAATTCAAATGGCAAGAGCATCAAACCAGTCGATGCCAAAGTTCTCCGCGACTCCAAGGATGTGGCCAATCGGTGGAAGGAGTATCTCCAAGACGTTTTTCACGACAGTGAAGATCGAGGAAGCATAATCCTGGAAACTGCAATACCCGGACCCAGAATATTGAAAGATGAAGTTCGCTTGAAACATATAAAGAACGGAAATCTGACTCGTGTTGCAATAGCTTCCAGCGTTCGCCGTGGTGTCAGCACAAACTGCAAAAAACCCCATAGGTAATGTCATTTCAAACACAAGCCAGAGCCAAATTCGAACTTGAGATAGATGGTAAAGCTATAGAACAAGTGTCAGTCTTTAATTATCTTAGATCTTACATCACAGCCAGTGGTGATAGTAACAGAGAATGCAAGCGAAGAATAGACGTGGCCAAAGATGCATTCAACAATTTAAGAGCCATCTTTACCGATCGAAAACTTTCATTGACCATCAAACTCCGTCTCCTCAAAACATTTGTCTGGTTAGACCTCTTCTTTGTATCAAGCGTGGACACTCATATAGGAGCATAGGAGTTGTAGAGATGTGGTTTTCCCCCGCATCCCGAATTTCCTATGTTGACAAAGTAACAAACACCGAAGTCCTAGGCTTTGTTGGGGAAGAAAGAGAATTACTTAAAGTGTTCGAGTCACGTCAGTTGAAATTTGTTGGTCATTACATCAGAAAACAAAAGCTAGAACTTTGCTTCAATGTCCGAATTGAAGGAAACCCCGCTCGTGATCGACAGTGGAAAACGTATCTTCAGAACTTTCAGCACCATTTCAAGAACAGCAGAGAGCTATTGTATGCCGCCCGAGAGCGAGAACAATGGCGGCGCATTTCATTGCAGTAGTAGTTTGTCCAGGCATTTTTCAAGTTAGCACCATAGACGAATACTGTTGTCCCAACTTGGTTATCAAACAAGTAGTCGCAAATGCTCTTGATAAATTCGCGGCAGGCTTCGTTATTTTAATACGATGATAGATAAAAGTTTGTGCCATTGACATTTTGCATCTGGATCATGCCCGCAAAATAACCGTAAGGATGAACTTTTTTTGCTATGTAGAAAGGAGTGTTGAATAATGTGACCAGTTCCTCTTTTTTAGTCAACAACATTTTCTGGAAAGCAGACTTGATCAGACCATCATTTGGAACTTCTACTCGAATAGTCTGTTTTGGTAGTAGTCTGGCCAGTATCTACAACGTCTTGGAATTTCATTTCCTTTTCCGCCCGCCGATGACATGCACTTTTTTCATGATCAGACAACAGACGTTTTTTGAACTCTTTCCCCTCTGACAACATTGCAGAAAAGCAGATTTGTACTAACCAAACAATTTTTAAAACTATATTTTTGTGATGCATTGTAATTACCATATCCTTTTGTATTTATATTTATATATTTGTAACCATTTGTAAATGAAGACATGGTCAGTATAAGAAAGACTACCAAAGCACAAGAAAACACGTCTGCTGTCTTTGCCACCATCTCGACTGATATGGACCCTATAAATGTTCACAACTATTCTCTAGCATGAACCAATGTGCAACAGAACCTATAGTCTCGCTGCGATTTCCGAACTAATAAGTCGCTACTTCTAAATTGATTAAAATTAGGTTAGAATAATCAAAGAAAAGAAATTGTTTTTCGACCAGAGAGAGAAAACCAGTCTGTTCGTCACAGGAACTGCTTTGATAAACTTAAATCTTAATAATTAGAGTTTCTTGTTTCGAAACTATTACAGGTTAAGCAAAATTTGTGCCAGAATCAGAATTTTTGAGGTTCTCATAAAAATATTTCAGTAATTTTCGCTTGTATGGATTAAGTATCACTCATCATTTTTAAGGTCCCTTGAATTGGTCTTTCAATAAAGATTGTTAAATTCCAACAGCCGAAGAGCAAGGCAGCAACTGATAAAGTATTTTTTATTGTAATGATTTTAGTTTTTTTTGTAATTCTACATATTTTTGTCAATGAGTGTTCTTTTAAAATATGTTTATCCATTTATTCGTTGTTAGCTCTCTTTCTTTTGACATCCCTTCTTTCTTTTCTCCATTTTTCTTTTTATTTCTTATTTCTTTTTTATTTTATTTTTATTTATTTATTTATTTATTTTTTGGAAAGTTCTTTATTTGTAGAGGCGACATCTCTATCTAAAAGGAAACAATAACTTTTTTGCCGTCAATTATTTATTTATTTTTCAACAAAGGAGAGAAATTTTGTGATCTCAGAAGGCCACATATACTCCATTTACGCCATGTCTGTAACTGACAGATACTAAATAAGTCATAGTCCTTTTTATATAAAGTTGATCTCCTTTTCACTTGTTCCCTTTATTTGCCCCCTTTTTATTTGCCCTTGTGACCTGAACTTTTGTTATAAATACTCCCATGTACACACTCATTGAACAAGTAACAGGAAAGGGGCAATATTCCACGAAAATGATTTGTTTTGGTTATTAAATAACATTTATTATTGGTTGTTAACAATATGGAATTTCTACTTTAGCACAGTCTTCATGATTACATGGAGGAAGTCTGGAATTCTGTTGCAATGATAAACAAGGAAATAATAAGAGAAAATGATTCCTTGTATGCACCATCGAAAGGGGTATGTCAATACAACCAGTCATTTTTATTAGTTTAACGAGACTTTGTTGTTTTTGTGACTATCGGCAGTGTAAAGGGGAATAACTACGCTACAATTGGGTGTTTGATTCCCAAGGGAACTTTTTGGTAGATGTGAAGCATTGGCAAATGCTTAAATCCATTCAGATTTCGTATATAAAAATGTTGGGGGCCAGTCGTTGTTGTATACTTTAGAAATGTCTGGATCCAATCAAATAGAATATTTAAGGAATGTTCAAGGTTTTTTTCAGATTGGATTTTCAGAGAAAGTTTTGAGCCAGCTAGATTCTACAAATTGAATGGCATCATTTCATTGCCGTTCCAGGGAAAAAACTAGGTACCGAAGTATTCGGCTAAGTTGAAAGAGAATTGGATTTAAGACCTTGAAGAAATATTATGATTAGTACAAAGCTCAAATCTATACTCAGTATGCGATTTCAAATTGTAAAACATATTTTTAACGCCGAAAAATATAAAAATAATATTGTGTAAATAAAATAATGTAGATGTAGAAGATTTAGTAATGTAGAAAAAGTGAAACGTATGTGTGCACTGAACTGGATTGGAACCAGTCCTCTTTCCCCAGGCCCCTACCGTTGGGTATTTCATCTCAATCACGCATGTAGTGGTGAGCCGCCTCTCATAGAACGACAACTTTCCTTCCAAAGTATGACCAACTAATTTGAACATAGACGAAGGGCAAGGAAACTGAACATAATATTTTATAAATGGAGAGGATTTAGAATTATCATTTGAAAGATATTGGTGTAAAAAGATCTGGTTGACAATGAATTAATAGTATGAACAGGGGAAAAAAATATGTTTCTCTCAAAACTTTGAAAAGAAAACGGTAATTAGCTACTTTTACTGGAACAATGTTTTTCTTGAGATTTTCAAAAAGACCATATAATAAGCCAGACAAGAGAATTGGGTGCAATATAATAATTATCGTATGCGGATGAACAAAATAAAACGTCCAAAAACAGATAGAAGGGCATTTTGGTACTGTTTTGAGTCTGTTGTACCCCTCAAAGGAGCATTTCAAAGTGTTGGATTTTTTTCAACATGTTTGGCAAGAAATAGTTCAAAGGGGTAGTAGATCTTTTGCTACAATCTTGTTTCTTAGGAACTGCAAAAATTGTGAAAAGGACCTAGCCATTATGTTTCGTAAGTATTAGCGTCANAAATGGAGAGGATTTAGAATTATCATTTGAAAGATATTGGTGTAAAAAGATCTGGTTGACAATGAATTAATAGTATGAACAGGGGAAAAAAATATGTTTCTCTCAAAACTTTGAAAAGAAAACGGTAATTAGCTACTTTTACTGGAACAATGTTTTTCTTGAGATTTTCAAAAAGACCATATAATAAGCCAGACAAGAGAATTGGGTGCAATATAATAATTATCGTATGCGGATGAACAAAATAAAACGTCCAAAAACAGATAGAAGGGCATTTTGGTACTGTTTTGAGTCTGTTGTACCCCTCAAAGGAGCATTTCAAAGTGTTGGATTTTTTTCAACATGTTTGGCAAGAAATAGTTCAAAGGGGTAGTAGATCTTTTGCTACAATCTTGTTTCTTAGGAACTGCAAAAATTGTGAAAAGGACCTAGCCATTATGTTTCGTAAGTATTAGCGTCAAGTTATCAAGTGAAAATCAAGGCAAAATACAGTTATTTAGAGGGGCGTGACTGAACGTGAATGACTTTGCTACAATTGTTTTTTTGTTACTTAATTTGTTTTTTGTTTTTGTTGCTAAAGAAAGAAATAACAAGGACCAAGCCTGAATTTAATGCTATAATATTAGGCTTAGTGCTGTTGTTGGGACATAACACCACCTTTAAGTTACAAATATGAGAATAGATATTGCTGTAGTCATGAGTTATTGTCTTAAAATAACCCTTTGAGCTATATGATATACCTCACGTGTTGTGCTGCTCCACCTGGGTGGTTGGAGGGATGTTTCCATGTTTTGGTTATTTTTGCTATCACACATTTGTGGCTACACCACGTGTACTTCAGTCCAATGTGTCCAACTTATGCCAGATATGAAAATCTGTTTTTATCAATCGTTTGTAGCTCCTTGATAGGCAATATAACAATGGCTAACATGGTAGATTTGGAAGCATGGTTTATTGAGAGATTTGTAAGATTTACAGATACAATTTTTTGAAATCGAACGATCACATCTTGGCATGAATTTCGATGAATAAAAATTGCAAATGTTTTAAGGGCAAACAAACAAGGAAATGAGATAATAACAAGCTATGTATTTTGTTTGACGATATACAGAAAAATTTTGTGCAGAGCTACTGATGGTTAATACCGGGCTGTTGGTCAAGTAACCAAAAGAGAGAAAGGGAAATAAGAAACTTAAAAAAAAGATCCTAAGGAAAAAGGAGTAAAACTGTAAAATATGGAAAAAGTAATTTGTACTTGTTGGCATCGGAGCTCAAGAGATTGTAGACAGTGTTTTACAACGATGCGTAGCCATCTTAAGATAATTGGAAAACGTTTTGCGACTTTCTTGTTACAAATTAAGAGAAATTATTCCAAGTTGGACACAATACCAGACTTCTGGAACGAACAAATTTAATTCTCCGCCGTTCAGATAAAACCCGTCAAAAATGAAAAGGAAAATAAGACGAATAATAATGATAATTTTTGAAGGCAGATGTACCCGTTAAAGTGATAAGAAAATTGCTTTTTATCTTTTAGAAGCAATTTTGTATATTGGATATTCTGATATACCTCTGCTAGTAACATACTCTCACCATATGAGCCAATTAAAAATGGCTGAGAATCACTGAAACATGAATTTTATTCTACTTTTCCTAAACCTTTTCTTTGTGCGATTCATTTGGTTTTATACCCACGGTGCCTTTTGTCTCTCACCGTATCCCTTTTTAAATTTTTTTTATGTTAACCTGCGGGATTGAGTGCTGATTTGAATGCGAGAAACTAGATGATTTTTTGCCCGTTTCAAAGGGAACATAGTACCCCTTCCACACTCGATCCAATGGTAAGGCAAAAATAATCGCAGGAACTACGGTAAATAAATAGTAATTCCATATTTTTTTAGGGTCAGCCGACTCAGCCATGAGCTCATATGTTTTGCTCAATAAGTACTTTTCATTGTTCTTAAGAATAACCCCAATTGTAAATGTAGTAGCCAAAAGCCCCCTCCCCCCGCCTCCTTTCACTTGTATACCCATCTGCTTATTTTTTCAAGTTTAAAATCGCTACTTTTTTCTCCCATTCCAAACATCTTTTGTATCCTAATTCTGCCTAAGTTAGGTTATCAAGGCGGATCATTTTGTTTTAAATAATATGTAGCCAGTTCCTACAAAAATTACTTTTATATCGTCGGTTGAATTTAAACTGTTTTCTTTTTTTCCTCATACTTTTCAGAGCAGAGCAAAAAAAGAGGAGGGACAGTTATTTCAAGTGGAACTCTTTTCGCCCTGTGTATGTATTTTGTATTTTCACATATCCATCTCGTAAGATTTAATTCTTTTCAGAGTGGCTACTGGAACTAGAATGTACGGGGATGTACTGCGGTGTACTGGGATGCACTGGGACGTATTTTGATGTACTAGGGTGTACTTGGATCTACTGGAGTGAAAATGTACAGGGGGAATGTACTGGAAAACAGCAGTTTTTTGAAATGTACTTGAAAATGTACTGGGATTTTGAAATACCTTCTGTCAAATTTTTTGGTTGCATTTCTTTCATTTAATAGATTCATCTTGACTTGTGTCGGCTGGAGTATCAGTAATTAATTCTTTCCAGCCCTGGCAGTCCGAGAGTTGATCTTTGTGTGTTTATTGTCTTTATACGATAGTAAGAAATGTACTGAAATCTACTGAAATGTACTGGAAAATGTATTTGAATATTTTAGAAATCTGCAAGCCACCCAATAACTTAACTTGGAACTTGCGTGGTTTTAAGTACCTTTGTTTGCACAAGGCATTTGAATGAAACTGAAAATAAAGGTATGGGCCACTAGATGTTCTGTTTGCCCGTTTTTTATCATATAGATTTTTTCCTGCTATTTTTCATATCTACAGGCACAAATGGGAAGCTTTAGAAAATGTGCCAACCACCTTTCAGCGACTTCCCTTTCGCAAACAACTTATTTAATATATTATAAGGGCTTCTCCAAGTTATCTAGAATTTGAAGACACAAGGGAAAAAACATGGTCCGTCCTTCTTCAATATTGAAAAACAAACCGGAAGTGTTATGGAAAAGACTAAGGAATTTGTTACCTTTATGGTGTATCTCCTTATGAAAGGTCAATTTCACGATAGTTAACAAAGAAGGGGAATTTTCAAATATATGCTCGGTAATTGTGTATAGTAGCCATCACAACACTGCTACAAAGCGTGTGTAAGCTGTTTAAGAATGGTAATGAAATAAACCATTCAAGCACCAGAAACGAGTATTAAATGCTTCTCGTATAACCCACTTAAGTGAAAGGCACATTCTTAACAAGAGTCATTCTGTGAGATACTGTTGACATTCAAGCACAATTTTTCTTTGCCTTTTGTAGTTTAACATTCAATATTTTCTTTTCTTGCTGGCTTTTAAGATTCTGCCATTTTTTATCATATTTGATATATTAACATTACTTTTGAAGTACTTGGTGTATCAACTAGGCTTTTGGGGTGACCAGTTGCTTTCGCTAGGCTGACCTTATAACCATTTTTGTGTTTGACTTTTTCTCATTCTTTACTGACTGTTTCATTTATATTCTCGCACATGGGTGGTGAAGACTAATTGCCCTTCTCTTATTGCCTAAGCGAGCTCGAGTTTCTTTGTCTGTGCCTTTGAAGTTACGTCAGTTCCTGCCAAATATTACAATGTAATGTTTCGGTAATTAGGTTGAATTCTGGCGTCAGTTTTAACGACCTCCGATTGCTTTTTCTGTCCAGGTCTCAACTACTGAGACGTTGCAAAAACAGCAATCAATCGGGATGGTTACTTTGACTGGCGCTATGGCCTCGCGTGCTTATGTTCACAATAAAGCCACAAAAGGAATGGTAGCAAGGGTGAGTCTTATTACGTAACATTTTATCAGAAACAGGAATAATCCTATTTGGGGAGATTATCGATTGCATGGATGATCCAACTGAGTTTTGTATTGGAATAGTTGGACCATATTAATGTGTATTTATTTAGAGCACTTTATTTATAAGACCTTTAATATGGATCTTGGCCGTCGTTATGTACACAAACATTTCCTGTTATTGTTTAAATATAGAACTTTACCGTGTAAAATGCCACTTACTTTAAAAGACCAAACTATTTAGATTTTGTGTACGTCTGTAAATATGACACATTTTTTCCTGGTTTTCTTCATGTTTTAAACAAAGCCAGAAGTCGAAATTCTGTAGTAAGCTTTGGAATGTGCTTAAGAATTGAGCATTTCTACCCCAATGTAGACCTTGTATGTTGTTTGTATTCAATCATTTTATTGCACAAAAATACGAATAAGCTGTTAATATAATTATCTTATTTAAGTGAAATATACGTGGATGACAAAGTGCTCCCGCATCCTTGTATGCATGTTGTGTTAATGCACTCATCAGTAGAAAGGACTTGTTGATATGCACTTGAGAATTTTTCACATTTCTTCTGATATCATTGCTGTATGAAATTTTAGCTGTGCCCAGTGCAACTCAACAATTTTATATGTCATAGCCACTGTTTTTTGAAAGATATCCTACCTGGTACGTTGTTCTTTTGGTACTGGAACAATTCGCACTCAGAAAATTTTCAACCGCACAGTTACGGGTGGGAATTATCTCGGATGATAATTTTCCAGGTGGGAATTTTTCCTGTGGGAACCNTGAAATATACGTGGATGACAAGGTGCTGCACACAAAACAACACAACAATCATTCATCCACCCATCCATCCATTCCACTCAGGCATAAAAACGTATACGCGCACTCCCGCATCCTTGTATGCATGTTGTGTTAATGCACTCATCAGTAGAAAGGACTTGTTGATATGCACTTGAGAATTTTTCACATTTCTTCTGATATCATTGCTGTATGAAATTTTAGCTGTGCCCAGTGCAACTCAACAATTTTATATGTCATAGCCACTGTTTTTTGAAAGATATCCTACCTGGTACGTTGTTCTTTTGGTACTGGAACAATTCGCACTCAGAAAATTTTCAACCGTACAGTTACGGGTGGGAATTATCTCGGATGATAATTTTCCAGTTGGGAATTTTTCCTGTGGGAACCATCTGGGTGGAAAATTTTCTGTTTAAATTGTCTTATTACCGTTCTTTCCTCACAAAAATGACATTTCACATTTGTATTTCATATTTCTTCAGGCCATTAAGATGGATATTATTCGCAGTATAGAATCAAGAGTTGAGCTACTTTGCGAGGAAGCAGAAGTGAATTATCTATACCAAGGTTTGGTTTTCATTTCAACTTGCATGGCCAGTTTGGTTTTTTCTCATTTGCTTTGAATTGATAACCTGTTTTGATGTATTTTTTGATATGACCTATTAACAGTAACAGAGCTGGAGTAACCAGAAGATTATGCTAAAATGTAAGGGTGACGTGAAATATATATTAAATCTTCATTAGGTTTTTTATTTGGTAAGATATAACCTAAATGTACAAGTAAGGCGACCACCTGGACGGCCGAAGAATTGCTGGAGGAAAACAGTTAAGGAGGAAATAAGACAATCAGAGAGGAAGATGTAATGAATAGAGACAGGTGGAAGAGTCTCATACACCATTGAACCCCATAGCTATGGGAAAAGAAGACCCTAAACAGAGAAAGTAAAGTAAGTAAGTAAGATCCAGTACTGATCCAGGTTTTATACAGGCTTTTAAAAAAATCAAGAATATTTTTTTCAAAAGTTGAGGTTATTCAAGAATTTTTCAGGTAAAAGAAAAATTTTTTTATTAACAGTAAGGCTTAGTGGGTTTTTAAGTGAAACAGTGAGTTTTATTGAACACAAAACATAAAGAAAGAAATATTCTTTGGTGTTAAATGGTTATTTACTTGAACGTCGTACGTCGTTCCCCAATCTGCAACAGCAATGTACACGTAGGAATTATCCATGACTGTATAATTGATGTGACTTTAGTCATTGTATTTTTTTAAAATCAATGGAACTTCTTTTACTTGTGGAGTTTCGACGTGGGCGAATGAGGTTACCCTTTGCCACAACTACCTCCAGGTCACCCTTGGGCAAGGTGAAGCACCTGTTAGCCTACTCCGAGAACTTGAAATACCGGGTTGACGACCGGCGGATTAAGTCTGTTTATCCACTTTTATGTATCTTATGCAAACTAGGAGAAACCCATGCCGCATCGCCCATCTTGCGGATAAACAAGAGACGTATTCCCCCGGCCAAGATTCTCCTGGGGTGCACGAAACGTATGCTGCTGAGTCTAACACCTCTACAGATGATCTACACGGTAATCAGAACCAGGAAATTCCTAACCCTGAGCCTGTAGTGATGCCACCAAAACAAAAAGAAACTAGACAAAGATGGACCCCAGAGGATTATAAGAATGTTCTCAGAGCGTTTACACCGCTCAAAATACACCTATGAGAAACTTGATTGAACAAACTTATTTTGAATGGAGGAAAATTGTAGGAGATGAAACTAGGAGTTATATTGATGCAAATAAAATAGCTGACGTACGCCGCAATATTATCAAGAATAAAAGATTGAGTGATGCTCAGATTAATTTAATACGCACTGAAATTCGTCATACTGATAGAGTGAATTTAGAACAACAAGCTACTATCAAAAATGCGAGGCCTGTCGTAAGAAAAAATAATATGACAGACGTTGAGATAGAGGCCAGGATACAAGATGTGAGAGAAGGACATGAATTGAGATTGGCGGAAGGTGAAATAAACAGGGTAAGGTTGAATGATGATGATGGTGATGATATACTACGTGAATTTTCAGTTCTGCAAAACACGGTAATGGAAGAACGTGAAAATTTACCGAAAATAACAACCAGTAAAAAGTCAAAAAGTACGATCGAACTTTACAACATTGCTTTAAGAGATATTGTACAGGAAATACTACAAGATGTGACCACTTTAAATGACCTTATATACGCAACAGCAAAAGTTATTAAAGTTAAGTTAGGTGTTAAAATAACGAAAGCAAGCAGGAAACATGTGAACAAGGAACCAAAGTGGAAAGTAAAAATAAATAAAGAAATTGAGACGATGCGGGCAGAAATCTCAGTTCTGGATGAAATTTCGAAAGGCACGCCTGTTAAAAGTAGGAAACGTATAAAGATAAGAAGGAAACATAAATTAACTGATGGCACATCAATATCTATTGCAAAGGAGACTTTGAAACAGAAAATCCAAATAAAAGCGCAGAGGCTGAGAAGGTTTGATAAACGCAACAAATTTTTTCGACAAAATAGAATATTTAAGACAGATGCCAAGAGATTTTACCGAGAGATAGGAAAAAATAAGATAGAGGTACAGGAACCACCTATAAAAGAAGAAGTTGAAGAATTTTGGAATAAGATCTGGGGCGAGGAAAAAAATTTCAACAGTGAAGCAACATGGATAGGCAGTGAGGAAGAGAGAATGAATGGGATTGAAGAGCAAGAATGGAAGGATATAACAACTGATGAGTTACGGAATGCACTAGGAAAATCTCAAAAATGGAAATCTCCAGGCCTGGACAAGATTCCAAATTTTTGGTTAAACTCTTTAAGCGAAACGCATGAACTTCTGAAAAACTGTCTAAATAACATCTTTATAAATCCAAATAATACACCTGATTGGATGACTCAAGGCACAACATACCTTCTTCCTAAATCAAATGATACAAAAAATCCGAAAAATTACAGGCCTATTACCTGTCTCACTACGATTTACAAATTATTAACATCTATCATTACTGAAAGAATGTACGTTTTCTTAGATGACAATTCTATTCTTCCACTAGAACAAAAAGGTTGTAAAAGAAAGTCGTATGGATGCAAGGATCAACTGCTTATCAATAAAATGATTCTTGAAGACTGCCGAAGAAGACTTAAAAACCTTAGTACCGCGTGGATCGATTATAAAAAAGCTTTTGACAGTGTTCCACATGACTGGATCCTTAAAAGCCTCGAATTATATAAAATATCGCCAGTAATTACTAACTTCCTTAGAAATAGCATGTCGAAATGGAACACACAACTTCTCCTTTCTCACAAGAAAGGTACTACCAAGTCTAATCTTATTAAAATCAAGAGAGATATCTTTCAAGGGGACTCACTCTCCCCACTTCTTTTCTGTATCGCTCTTATTCCGCTATTTAACGAACTAAACAACTCAAAATCTGGTTATAAAGTTTTCGATAAAACAATGAACCACCTATTTTACATGGACAATCTTAAGCTTTTTCCTAAAAACGATGACCAACTGGAAGGGTTACTGACTACAGTAAAGCAATTTAGTAATGATATTTGTATGGATTTTGGCCTCGATAAATGCACCAAGGCGACGTTTCTATGAGGGGGGTTAAGTGCTACATCGTCTGCTATAATTGACCAGGAAACTATTATCAGAGAATTAGACCCAGAGGGAATGTATAAGTACTAACGAGTCAATGAAGGTGAGGAGAAGATTCGGAAAGAGTATATAGGAGAGTGAGGTTAGTACTAAAAACAGAATTAAATTCCAAGAACAGGATCGAAGCTATCAACACACTTGCTATTCCTGTTGTGCGATATAGTTACAATATCATAAATTGGAATCCTCCTGAAATAAAAAAATATGGACCGTAAGACAAGAAAACTACTAACTTCAAATAATATGCTCCACCCCAAAGCAAACGTTGACCGTTTGTACCTGCCAAGAAACGGTGGAGGGCGTGGACTTATTCAACTCGAAATGCCCTATAAAATTTCCACAATTGGTATGAATAAATACATTGAAATCTGCGAGGATTGGATGTTGGTTTTAGTCCGCCGTCACGAACGTAGCAAAAAATTACACTCAAGTACCAAAAAGGCTAGAATGTTTGAAAATGACCTGAACATCGAACCTGAAGATGCTGAGCAAAACCTTCAAGCCAGTACCTGTGCTACAAAAGCTAAATTGGTCGCAAAGGAAAACGCTAAAAAACAACTTATTGATCGATGGAGCCAGAAGTCTTTGCACGGACAGTATGTTCTCCAAAGCCAAAACCCTGATTTAGATTAAAATGGAACCCATCAGTGGCTTAGGATTTAGGGCTGAAGGCAGAGACTGAAGGCTTTATCATTGCCACGTAAGACCAGAGTCTACCAACTCGAAACTATCAGGAATATATTCTTAGAAATAACTCAGATCCAAAATGCAGACTGTGCAATAAACAAACTGAGACGATTGACCACATAGTTGCCGGTTGCCCCATACTGGCCCCAAGTGAATACACCAAGCGGCATGACCGTTTTGGCTAATATCTGCACTGGGGTATATGCAATCATTATGGGATTAAAACCCACCACAACTGGTACAAGCACCATCCAGAAACAGTCGTCGAATCAGAGAATGTCACCATCTTGTGGGATTTCCCTGTGCATACAGACCGCAGTATTCAGGCAAGTCGACCTGACATTATCATTAAGGATAAAAAGAACAAATTGTGTACACTAATTGATATGAGTGTTCCCTCTGACAATAATATCGCAGTTAAGGAGTTTGACAAGTTGAGCAAATATAAGGACCTGGAAATTGAAATACAAGAGATGTGGAACTTAAAAGCCACGACTGTGCCTGTCATAGTCGGGGCACTTGGAATGATCAAGAAGGGAACTGAAAAATACATCTCGAATGTACCAGACAAACATAAACTCTAAGAAATTCAGAAAATCATTCTTACTAGCACGGCTCATATTCTCCGTAAATTTCTCTCAATTTGAATTTTATCTCCATTAAACTGGTCTCATTCTTTTTAAATTGTATATATTGCAAATCAAAAGAAGATCTTATATTATAATAATTAACACGTATTGAGCAGATACTGCTCAATACGTGTTAGCTCCTCAGTCAGCTTCTCCTCGATCTCTATAACATTCTTTCCCTTGCAAGTTATGACAGTATCATCAGCATAAATCACAGTTTCACATACTTTAAGAACTTCTGTAAAGTCGTTAAAACACAAAATGAACAGTAGAGGGCCTAGAACTGACCCTTGTGGAACTCCAGTGAAACATGGTTTAAAGTCAGATGGAAATGACTCTTTGTACATACTGTTTTCTTTGAAAAAGATAATCGGTAAGCAATTGTAATTCGTTACCACGAATACCATACGAAGGAAGTATAGTGAGCAAAGCGCCGTGGCTCAACGTTTCAAATGCTTTGCTCAGATCTATGAATGTTCCACCGACTAGATAGCAATGTCTGCAACTGTTCTATTAAAGTAATCAACAGCATCGCTTACGTTTTGTATTTCGTACAATGGGTTCCAATCAACTTGTTCCATTTCATTAACCATTGAATCAGGATTATATCTTGTATAGTTTCTACACGTAATAGTTTTGGGTGTAAAAGTTCTATTGTTAATTTTTCGTACGCATCCAATTAAGTCATGGTCGCTTATGCCCATTGGGAATACTCCGACATTCGTCATTGCATCTGGATTGTTTGTATTAATTAAATCAATCTGTTAAACGTGTTGGTGTCTTAATAACTTGCGTGTAACCATATAAAGTGAAAGCGTCTTTTATGTCTTTATTGTCTCCTACTTTATTGTAATCCACGTCAAGGTCCCCAAGGATGATCACTTCTTTGTGTTCTTTTAAAACATTCAATGTTGTTGATGTTGTTTCGAGATCAAATCTCCGTTCCTATGATAAGTTTTCCTTTACATAAAAAGCAACACCTCCACCATTTCTTTCAACTCTACACTGTTGAATATAATGATATCCTTGGATAACGTATAAGTTTTCATTTTCATTATAACTGTTTGTCTTTATATGTGTTTCGGAGAGAGATAAAATGTCTATGTCTTTACACTGATCTAATAAATATTCTAACTGTGTAAAGTTTGTGAAAATACCTCTCACATTCTGGTGAGAGATTTTCAAACCTCTCTTCTTTGTAAAATGTACTAACGAGGTTATACAATCGTTCTCTGCATCTCTATTTCTTTCAAAATTAATACCAAAGTTACACAACAGCAAAAATATAATCAGCAAGACATGCGTGACATTTACATACTCCATCTTGAAATTTTAACTATTTTCGATTTTCAAGTACAGATTTAGGTCGATGAGAGTAAATAAATCAAAAAACGTATAATAAACACAGCTAAATGTGACATAAGCATTCAAAATAACCATCCAGCTTGTCGATTGGAACTATATCTTGCGACGGTTATAGATGATAACTCCTGTAAAGTGACAAAGAAAGCTCTGGCAACTTTTTAGGCCAGCTGATCAATAAAATCGCTGTACAATGCCACTAAAAATTCTTCATTTCAACTGAATGTGTTCACCGCGCTTCTGTAAATCAGAATGCCATGATGATTCTGAGTAATCCGAGTACGTAGCAAGTAAGTAGTAAACCAAAGTGAAAAACGTTGACGGTGGTGAGCAGTACAACTTGTTCCTCGATTTCAAAATCAGCGTCGTTTCTAAAATACACATTGAAATTGCAACATTGTGCCTATCAACTATACATGTAAATTCATATGGATGGTTTCATGGCAATATACTCCCTCCATTAAGTACAGGTTGTTTGTTCACTGCTCCATTTTGAAATAATCCGCCATGTTGGAAGTTCTGGGCAGGACGTCGATGTTCACAACTAAAAATCCAAGTATTTTGAGACTTTTATCCTAAGACTATTATTCTTGGATAGGGCTGGTTTAAACCAAGTTCGAAAATAAAATTACTTAGTTGATATAAAAGCTAAAATCAAACAGTTAAGCGCAAATGTTAAGCCTAACACCCAAGAGCTATCCAAAGCATGACCGTCCTCGAAATATTCCACCTTTTTGTGGCTCCGTTAGATCATTTTATATTTAATGTTAGACAGTTTTAAAGTCAATGAATTAAAGAGTGTACTTTAAAACAATTGTTTTTCAGTCGAAAACTGGAGTATGATCTCACCTACTAGGATTTTTGCAGCTTTGGCTAACGGACCAGTACATTTTTGTGACTATGCATTCAAGGACGAGAAACTGAAGGTAAATGTTAAGAACAATTTAAATGTAATGAACAACAATGCCAACAATGCCTCGAACTATATTATCAATAAATACATTGTTGGGATTGTATTTGAATGTTAAGAACCCTTGGCATTTTGATTCGGAAGCCAAAGACAGTGATGTAAACGATAGCAATGACATTGTTGAAAGGCAGAATTAATAGTAGTCACAGACATTTTCATAAAAAATTGCAAAGTACCCTGCATTGTACTAATGACTCTCAGAAATCGTCACCACTATTACCATCTTTCAAAACATAGGAAAAACAATTCTTTAAAAAGTGTGTCTCAGTTATTCTGACCACGATGCTTCTCATGCTAGGTCGGCCAAACCAGGCGACATGTACAGGAAAACATACACCCCTCGACACCTGTTAGGAAGCATTTGAGAATGTGTAATGCGGAATAACGATTATAAGACGTTGGGCTTTTTAGCGTCATTTTGAGAACCATTGAGAATTTGGCGGCCCTCCAAACCCGTTGAATAAACGACATGAAGCCAGATCTCAATACAAAAAACCAGTATAGAAAAAGAGCTTTTACAGTTTTAATATGATAAAGTTGGTGTTCATTCAAAATATGTCTCAAATCTACATTTACATCTATAGAATTTTTAGCATTTTGCATTTACTTATTTTCTTTTTAAGGCACTGAATTTGGAGCATTTGTGTTTTGGAAGTGGTTTATCTTTTCTTTACTTCGGTTATCTTAACTATTTTAGACCCGATGATATTGGTTACACTAACGAAATATATTGTTGCCAATTCATCGTTTCCTGTTTTGAGTACAATGGCAATAAGATTAGTTGTTGTGATATTTCTAATACCGTCACGTCAAATTGATGTTTAAGGTTGTAGCATGGCATTTCGTCATTTTTATTTAATTTATCATTCATATCTGCAGGATTCCATTGATCGATTTTCAGAGTTATTGCACCTGACCTTTACAGAGCAGGACCTGATTAGCTTTGAATCGTCGCCAGGTAAGTTACTTTAGGAGTAAAGAATTACATTTAATTGTTCATTATGCTTTTATGAAATCTACCAAGAAAGGGAGTTAAAGTGAGTCATTTTTTGACGACGCTTTTTTCCCCGCGATGCAGAGAGACTTTTACTACTGCTACTACTACTACTACTACTACTACTACTACTACTACTACTACTACTACCACTACTACTTCTATTACTACTACTACTACTACTACAACTACTACTACCACTACTACTTCTACTACTACTACTACTACTACTACTACTACTACTACTACTACTACTACTACTACTACTACTACTACTACTACTATTACTACTACTACTACTATTATTATTACTACTATTACTATTACTACTATTACTACTATTACTACTACTACTACTACTACTACTACTACTACTACTACTACTACTACTACTACTACTACTACTACTACTACTACTACTACTACTACTACTACTACTACTACTACTACTACTACTACTATTACTACTACTACTACTACTACTACTACTACTACTACTACTACTACTACTACTACTACTACTACTACTACTACTACTACTACTACTTCTACTACTACTACTACTACTACTACTGTTACTACTATTACGTCTTCTTCCTCTTCTTCTACTTCATCTTCTTTCTCTTGTTCTTGTTCTTGCACCTGTGCTTGTTCGTGTTCGTTTTCTTGCTTTTTTCTTGTTCTATTGCTTGCTTTTAGATAGGCATGAATCTGCCAGGGAGGAGGAAGAGAGGGAGACGAAGGAGACGCTACATAAATGTAATAAAAGAGGACATGAGGGGGATGGGAGTGAGAAGGGAAGATACTGCTGACCGCAGCAAATGGAGACGTATGATCCGCTGCGGCGACGCCTAACAGAGAGCAGCCGAAAGATAAAGAAGAAGACTGCTTGCTTTTAGTCTTGTTCTTGTTCTCTTTCCTCCGGTTCTTATTCTTTTTTTTCGAAGTTAGAACGTTCGTTAGTGGTTGAGGCCAGATAATCTTTTGACTTTTGGTCTCTGTGACGTAGTGGTTGGTACTTCTGATTTTCCCCGAGGTATTTCAGGCTCGATTCTTAATGAATCGGGCCTGAAATACCTACGAATCTTAAACGTTGATTTTTGTAATTTGTTCTCCCTAAAACTCATTTTTTGTAACGGAACCTCTGAGCCTGTTCGAGGAACTTTGCGTGGTGAGGTGGACTACCTTCCCATTTCTGACAGCATAATTTCTTGCAAGGAAGAATTATGGATTTGTAAAGGTACGAAGCAGGGAAGCAGATTTAACCACTGTTTTCATCTCGTAACCCCAGGTAAGATAAGGTGATAAAGAAAAGCGAAGTCATCTCCTCGAGAGCCATGCTTCGTATGAATGGATGGAAGCAAGATATTCTGCTTCCTCTTAAACTTGGTCCTGTTTTGGTTTAAAGATAGGAAGAAATATTACCACTTTTTTCCTGAAGATCCACCTGAAAATAGCAGTATTGGAACTATTTCGATGCAATGAGATTGCAAAAGCACAACCTGCATCCTAACCTTAAATTTTGATGAATTGAAGAGGTTTAATTATTCCAGGTTGGTTGATTGTGTGTCACTCAACGGCAAATCCGGTAATAAAATCTTACCAAGTTTAATGCGAAAAAGAAAGAGAACATTTAATATCTGTTAGTGCACACTTAATTAATAATGGCAACGTTCAAAGAAGAATTCTTTTTTTGAATTACTTCAAAACTTAATTAAGTGTAAATACTTTGGTATTTTACAAGTTAAAAAGTCTTTTTGAACGGAGCAAAATAATTTAATCAGCTATGTAGAAAGTATTAATTTTAATATTGGAATAGAAGCACCCATTTGCTTTTTGAAGTGGCTCTTAGATGAGGAGGGTAAAAAATAGAGTACTATTGGTAGGCACATTAGTATTGCAAATTCAAATAGGAGAGAGATTTCTGAAGTGTATTTTGAAGTAAGGCGGATACAACCTTAGCTAAGTTGTAGTATAAAAACATTTAAAAACAGAAGGCTTATGTACGTTGTACGTGTGGTGTTTCAGTCCGGCAACATAACTTATTTAAAGAAAACCAATTAAAAACCACATAGTGCATTGATTAAAAGTTCAAGCTCAGGGACAATTTAGGGCAGAATTTTTGTTCGACCCTGCTTATCATCAAATGTTAACCTCACAATGGTAGCAAGACTGGAACATCAACTGTGACTATTTAAGAATTGTTAGTACTGAGCATGTACTAGCTAGTATATATCATAAATATCACGTATCTTTCGACCTTAGTTTCATATTTGCCTACATTCGAATTCTTAAATAGTTCTACATCAAGAGGATAATTTAGCAAAGAAGCTTAAAGTTTTTTAGACCCTCACCGTTCTCAATGCCTTTTTGTATAAATAAAATGAGTCCTCATTCTTGTTCTTTCGCACATAGTTTTATTGAAACAGATTTGCTCTCTAAAGGTTTGAATACAATGATAAATAAAGGCTATGTCTGCAGAGTACATCTAGCATGACTTATACTTTGCTTTCCACGTTAACTCTTCTTGGAGGCTTCTCCTTTGAGTTTCCAATCTCTCTCTGTTTTCAGTCCGCCGCTGGGACTATATCAATCAACCTCTATCTGGATTTTTTTAAAGATGTCACTAATTCTTCGCATACATTTCTTTAAGCCTCATTACTAAACCTCACATTAATGCTTCATCTCACGTCACCAAATCGTACCAATTTATCAAATGCCTGTCAGCACGTAACTCTGTGCCCTCTTGTTTTATTTTTGCTGGACAACAACCCAATAGCTTTACGATTCTTGACTCAATTTTTTGTAGCGTTTTCACATCTTAAGCATTACAGACTTTGTTTCTTGCACCAGCACCAGCCTGTGTTTCGGGAAGGAACCCGGCCTTGTAGACGTCAGTTTTCAGGAAAAGTCATGAACAGATCGCACTGTTGTACAATTAAAATATGAGCGTTTTGAATAACTGGTTATTACAAACTACCCCCACTCCTTCCCGCCCACTCATCTGTACTTTCCATCTTGCCCTGATCCGTAACTTGTAGGGTGTTGGCCAGTATGTTATAGCCGTCAAAAAGTATGTATACCCGAGTGGTTTTGCGTATTTTAGTACAGTTATACAATTGACAAAACCCACATAATCCAATCGGTTTTTGAGTTACAAATGTATGTCACTTTTTCACATTGTATGTTTTTCAGTATCAGACAACCAGCATAGTTCCTGTAGTGATGAAGGAGATACCCGAAGTCAAATAAGTACTGAATCTATAGAAGCTCCGGAACATAGAGCAGGTTTTAGTAAGGGCTTTGGTAAGTGGAATATATTTTATTGCAAATTTATGCAAATTAGAATAAAATAACGTTAATTTTAGAACTACCTTTTGTAAGGCTGTATTATCAGTCTTTGCCTCTCTCTCTCTCTCTCTCTCTCTCTCTCTCTCTCTCTCTCTCTC
>RDPX01000515.1:0-12900 GCA_003991215.1 Morbakka virulenta | reverse complement strand
CCTTAACCTTAACTTGCTGCTGGTGATGGAATATAGTACTGTTTGCCATTTCACAATACTTTGCAGCACCCATTCATTTCTTCGTTTGTCCACATAGCTTAAACGAAGTTTTTGACTTTATCTGATGCCTGGAACCCATCTGAAAAGTAAGCCATGGGCCAATCCGGATCACCTCGTGGTGTGTTCTAAGAACCTTAACTTGTTGCTGGTGATTGAATTTAGTGGTGTTTGTCATTTCCCAATACTTTGCAGCACCCATTCGTTTCTTCGTTTGTCCACATAGCTTACACGAAGTATTATTCGACGTTAACACTTGTATGGCATTTAAAGGTTCCTATCACAACACTATAGTTTTTATTTTAGTTTGTAGTCCGCTTCTGCTATTACACAAAGTATGTATTATATTTTGAGTTGAATTTATGCCTACTTACTTATTATTAGTACTTATTTATGCTTTAAGTCCTGTTTATTTTCTCAATTGGTAAATAGGAATCGTCAAAGCTAAGATGATTAGCGATTACCACATTCTTTAATTTCTTTGGCTGCAGTGCATTATCACTACAAGACTCACTACACGTTCTTCCACTGTGTATTTATGCACATATACTTTTTATCATGTCAGCATTCAGACTGATCTTACAAGGGAGCTCTTATTAATTATAAGCTTACCTTTGTATTCTTAAAATCCAAAAGACTTTTGAGTGGCATCCGCTGAAAAGTTCATCTTTTGTTATTTATTTCCTATCTTAATGGCACTTACATATTAACCCAATCTTTCAAATTTTGTATAGATTGCTAATTATGGCAATTATTAGCTTATTACATAGGCTGGATATCATTACCTTAACTTAATTGTAATTTTCTTCAACACCTTTTTAACATTGCAGTTGTTATACTTTTAAATTTGTTATTTAATAAAAATAATATATATGCGATTTTGTTATTACAAACAACCTATAGTATTTTGTGAAATTCTGAAATTTTTTTACCATTCGGAAAATCGAAACCTCCAACTTTTGGTCATTGTGCATATTTAAGTGTTCTATAAACATTTTAGTATTTATGTGTACTGTATGTGTTGGTTGGATAATACCGATTTTACATATGATAAAGTTTACTCAGATCTTTTTTTCTTTTCAAAGCAATTGTTGAGTCATCTTAAAATGTGAATTTTCTTTATTTGGAAGGGAAAAAAGATATTTCATGTGACTGATCGATTATATTTCATTTCGACGTTTCTGTCGCCCGCACTAACTAAAACTGAAATTTTTATAACTCCTAACACATGTTTTTACAAATGTGAAAAATGTTGCAAAGCTAGAATGCCACAGCAGTGATCAACGAGAAAAAGAAAGCTGTTCACTTTTTCAAATCACATTAATCATTGCTAAATAGGTCAAGAGCTTGATTGGTGGGAATTATCAAAATTTTAGTTCTGGTTGATGATCAAATTAAACCTGGGGAACCTTGTCAGTAACCTGGAAGAACTGTCAAGCACTAGGAGAAGTCAAGTACTCCAACCGAGCGGGTCCTCATGTGGCGGGTAGGGGAGTGCCCCGTTATGGGGTAGCTGTGAATATTGAATAAGCAGCCCCGGAACAATTCATGGGAGGCACTTTGGCAAGGCCAAGTAACCTTAAGCCACCCTACTAGGTTCACAGGAAAACCGTGGAGAGCAGCATGGTGGATGTAGATATCAGCGTAAGAATAGGAACTACCTATCAACGGTAATATATACAAGACGTTGAACACAACTTCAAGGTCACCCAGCTCCGTTAGGCAGTCACTGCTCATACCTGAGATGGATCACCACGTCAAAGTTCAGCGAAAAAGAGTGATCTAACCCGGCGCCCTGACAAGGCTTGCCTTCTCTAGGACCCACATCTTTACATCTCAATATGCCTTACAAAACCAGAAAGAATTATACTGGATCGGTCGCCGCCCAGGATAATAAGGACCGCCTGTCTGCTGAAGGTAGTCCGACAGACACGACAAGTTCACTAGACCCCTATACCAAAAACGACGCCTACGTCACTATTGGTGCCAAAATTAGAATAATGTCACTCAACATTGACGGGATATCAATTGCCAAATGTGAATACCTAACACACCTTCTAAAGAAACACGACGTCGATGTAGTCCTCCTCCAAGAGACCACCTAAGCGACAATGCTGCACCATCAAGGTACTCTATCAATGACTATTCTTTCATTAACAGACTGAATCACGAAAAATATGGCACCATAGTCTATGCAAGAGCAGCAGAACTAGTCACAGATAAAGGAGAACATACAGAGGAAACCTGTAATCAAAGATCAAACATTCAACTTGGTGACACTAAAATAACCAACATCTACAAACCGCCCAATCAAAATTGACTCTCGTCACCCCAGGAAGATGCAAACCACCCCTCCATAATCACTGGAGATTTTAACAGCCACCATTCTGACTGGGGATACATAAAAAACAATCAATTGGGTATTGAAGTCAGTGATTGGGCCAATCGCTTAGATATCGCACTTGTATGCAATCAAAAGAACAAAGGAACATTCCACTCAGCAAGATGGAAGAAGGAATATACCGCAGACCTTGTATTTGCCTCAAAGAACAACAAAGGACAGCCAATACCAACAACTGCAGAGGTCCTAGGAGATTTTCCACATAGTCAGCACCATAGTCAACACTACTCATAACTACAGGCATTCAGATTCCCATGATGATGACCCTACCCAAACCAAGATGGAACTTCCGAAAAGCAGACTGGAAATCCTTTGCTAAAGATATTGATAAGACATGTGAAAAAATTGCACCATCAATCGAAAACGTAAATAGATTCAGCAAACTAATTCTCAAGTCCTCAAAGAAACGTATCCCCAGAGGATTCCAAAAACATTATGTCCCATGTTGGACCAAGCCAAGTGAAGAGCTACTGAAAGCATATGAAGAAACAAATGACGAGAACATTGCAGAGGAACTCCTGGAATCCCTACATGAAAATCGTAGAGAGAGATGGATTGAAGTGGTCGAAAATCTAGATCTCACACACTCAAGCCGACACGCATAGCAAACAATACAAAAACTCAACCCAGAACCCCACCAGACCAAAACTTTACCAGAAATAGGAGCAGACAGAATAGCCAAACAAATTAAACAAAGAGGCCAGCACATACCAAACCACCAATTTGAGAAGACAATAAGAAAAGAATACAAAAGGATCTTCAACGCGTTACCTAAACAAAGTTCGTTCCTCTCCATCCCAGTCACCCAGGAGGAAATTAAAGGAGCCCTAAAGAATATAAAAAAAGAAAACCAGCTGGCATGGATGGTATATATCCTGATATGCTCACCCATCTCAGACCAGAAGCAATCAACTGATTAGCAAATACCATGTCTGACATATTAGAAAAGGGCACGTATCCACAACAATGGAAACATGCGATAGTCATTGCCATCCTCAAACCCGGAAAACCAGCTACAGAACCAACTAGCTATCGACCAATATCACTTCTTTGTTGCCTATTTTAGTTACTCGAAAGGATCATTCTTACAAGAATCATCCCATATATAGACAATCACATATCACACTAACAAGCAAGCTCCAGACCACACAGAAGCACTACAGAACAAGTTCTGGCACTGACATCTTTCATTGAATCTGGATTCGAAAAAAAGTTAAAGACAGGTGGAGTCTTCATAGACCTCTCAGTAGCTTACGCCACTGTGTGGACAGGGGGACTTATGGCAAAACTGGCAAAGATAATACCATGCAGAAAAGTATTGAAACTCCTCTCAACTATGACCAGCTCAAGACAATTTCACGTCGTACTTGGAGGAGACAAAAGCAAATCAAGGAAAATTAAAAATGGCGTTCCTCAGGGGTCAGTCATCACACCAATTCTATTCAATGTATATATAAATGACATGCCTGTCAGCCAATCCCTCCAGCTTGGCTATGCGGATGACTGGGTATTGGCCCAGCAATCAAACAACTGGAATATAATTGAAAAATCTCTAAGCGAAGAAACAACACAGCTTAAAAAATATTTCGAGCAATGGTACTTGAAAATAAACACCACCAAATAAGTATCTGCTACATTCCATCCAGATAGCAGACAAGCTACAAAGACCCTTAAAATCAACGTCGACGGAAAAATCCTTCTAACTGCCACAAATCCAAAGTACCTAGTTGTTACTCTTGAGAGGTAACTGAATTACACACCTGAACGGAACAGGAAACAAAATAGCAAAACGCAACTGTCTCCTTAGAAAACTGGCTAGCACCTCTTGGGGAACGTCACAACAAGTACTTAGAACGTCCGCACTAGCACTCTGTTATAGTGTTGGAGAGTACTGTGCCCCAGTATGGTCAAGAGGTCCTTATGCAAAAAAAGACCTAAAACTGAGAGAATCCATGAGGATAATTACAGGATGCCTAAAGTCAACGCCAATACAGTGGCTCCCAACACTAAGTCACACTGCACCACCAGAAATCAGGAGAGAAGGCGCCAATCAAAAGTTCATGATAAAATTGAACAAAACAACAGACAACACCCCTGTCAAAGATATTGTTAGCAATGCCCTCAAAACAACAACAAGATTAAAATCCAGAAGAGCTTTCTACCAGTCAGAAATTGGGGACTACTACATAACAGAGGCATGGAGAGACTGGTGGTTTGCGAACACACCATCGGGAGGAGAAATTATTAAAGACCATGCTAAAAGTCTACCTGGCTTCCAGAATAACACTAGAAAACAATGGGTCTCCTCAAACCGACTGCTGACAGGCCATGGCAGAACATCAGCCAACCTGTACAAATGGCGACTGAAAGACACTGCAGACTGTCCCCACTGCAGTGGAACCCAGGAGACTGCAAAACACATCGTCCTCCAGTGCCCAACAACCAGACTGGAGGGAGGTTTTGACACGGTCCTCAACTGTGATGAGGAATTCGGAAACTGGCTGAGGAGACATAATGTGGAGATGTAGCCATACGCTACTACTATCAAAGTAAACCACCGAAACATCATCGAAATAAAATAAAATTGCAAAGTCACATTTTTTTCTGTAACAACGACATCATGACAAATTCTTAAACATTGTTTACTTTGTGTATGCTTACGGAAATGCATATTTTTAGTAACAGACAAATTGTCTGTCAATTTTCTGAACTTTTGGATTATTTCACAATGGTCTAATTGCTGACTCAGCTGCTGAAGTAAATGTTTGTTTATAAATATATTTAGAAACCAGAGACTACCCGCCAGATACATATAGGGGTCTATTAAAAATTGGCCCTTTCTCAAGTGCATTACATTTTAAGAAAATTTCATATTAATGTAATCGTGCTTTAATTTCTTTCTTTCTTCGACAGGTTGTCTTTTGGCACTGCTGATGGTGGTTGTTGCTGCTCTGATTATGTTTGTTTCAGGATGACAGATAAAGGATGCTTAGCAAAATTTCTTAACGGGACAATACTTCTTAGCTGTAGTATTTGTATTATTAAAATGGTGTTGTAAGTAGTCATACAGAAATATATAGAATAAGAATGATATGGCTGATAAGATAAATGTAGTCTTCTCTTGCATTATCGTTAACCCACACAATTCCCCCATATTTACATTCAAGACAACAGAGTTGCCGAGGTAGAGGCATGTACAAATTTTGTTGGCAGGAGCTATAAGCAAAGGAATTTGGGGTTTTTATTACAAGTCAAGAAACATACGAGACAAATGCAACTGAGTATATGAATTTCTGAAGAAAAGACAGAAAAAAAGAAGGTTTAGCCAAGAGAAAAGAATTAATTTTGGACTTCAAAAAATATTCAAGTCATATAGTGAAGAAAGGCACTCAGACTTTCTACTANGGGGTGGGGGGGGGATTGCATAAGAATAAGACTTTTAGATGCAGCAACCTTAAGTTGGTACCTACATGGATAGCTCATCAGATCACTTCCCATGTTAATATCTATAAAAAAGGCTAAGACAAGCTGAAGAATGATTGTCAAATATCAGCTAACAGTAGAGACCATTCTGTTAATCCGTATGATGGAGACAGGGGCAAATATTAACACCTATAACACCTATACCAGGAAGTAGACGTCCACACTGAAGATACAGAACGTGTTCGAGCGAGCTTGCAAAAATAGTTAGAAAAAATTTTGCACCATCCCATTTCCACTAATGTTAATAGACATTTAGTGTCAATTACAAAATGCATTTATGAAATGTGCACTAATATCAGGCAGGGCTTTGAACCTTCTCTCTTCCTTAAAAAAATCACAACAGCATGGCAGGTTATACAAATTTTTTACCTTTACCATTTACCTGTACCTTTGATATAAATTTGACCTCAAATTTTATTATTTACCAATACGTTTGGAACAAAATTGACCTTTAATTTTTACCATCCACTAATAATACCTATGAAGTAAATTTTACCTTAAATTTTGCCATTTGCCTGTAACAAAATTTGACTTAAACAACGCAAACAACTTACTGTTACCCCAAACTGCGGCTGTAGTAGAGTGTTTTTTAACATTCTTAGTAAAAACAAATGCTAAAAAACGCAAAAAAAAATTTTAAAAGTTCTCCCCAGTGGGGAATCGCACCCCGGTCTTTCGCATGACATATCGGGATGGCACTACCAAGAACTTGTAGGATTAAGGAGATTACTTTATAGTCTAGACTTTCTTAATTTCAAAATAATAATAATAATTTTTTTATTATTTTTTCCTATAAACCTTTTGGTTGTTTTCTTTGTTACTTCAGTAACCCCACTGAAGTTACACATTCTGAACAAATTTTGTTTAAAATGTTTTTGATATCTCTTTCAGTTTAGAAAATATGCCAGATTTAACGCTCTTCTCTGAATCTAAAACTGCGGCTGTACTATTGTATCCTCGATCGCTTCGCTCGCTCGAACAATTATATATGAGCTAGGTTGAAAGGGGACAAAGAGATTGCCAGTGATAAAGAGTTGGTTTTTTAGCCCACTTTTAAAGAATGTTTAAGCGCCACTAATGCTATTACTACGTTTCTTATGATGAAGCATAAATTTAATTGCGAAATTATTTTGTTTTCTTCTGAAAGGTGTACTCAAATGACAGGAATTGAAATGTGGTGCCAATAGAAGACTAATAAATGAAAGTGAAGTGATTTAATGTAAGAAGATGTGGGTTGAGAAAGACTATGAACTGTAGAAAGGAAACAGAGAGATTAATGTAATTAAATGCTATGACTGACCCCACATGTCCTGTATGATAAAAAACAAGTCAATATTTATTCCAAATGACGGCCTTAAAAATAGAAGTAGTTGAATTCGATTTAAAGTAAGATCAGCTGCAAATGTTGACAAATGTTGAAAAATCAACAAATGCTATTATCTGCATGAAAGTGATGCCAGGTGTACTTAACACTTTCTTTGTTTCAAACTGCTCATCAGCTTGGTGTTATGGATAGGAGGTAAAAATGAAATTTTTGTATAAATAGGAGCCAATGAATTAATTTGTATGGTATTTTCTCCGTTGCAGGCATCGTCAGACTTTTTTCTAGAAAAGAATGCAACTTAAGTCATATGTGTATCCAAATATAGTATGCAGAGATGCAGTGTTCATTGGTACTCTGATTACAGCCTAATTGTCAATGTCCTACTTCGGTATTCATACTTTTTGGTAATTTCGGGGTTCAGGTCTTTATTCTTAGGGCTTCCAAAATCATAAGACAATTGGCCCCGCTATATGTGGATGCTAAAATCTCTACGTTTTGAAATAAAAAATAAATGAAAAATAAAATAACATATTCGGGGAAATCCAGACCAAGGAACTTCGGACAATATTCTCGAGCAATTTTCTCGAACAAGGATATTCTCAAACAATATTTTCTTTTTCATTATCAAAATATTTATTTGACCTTTTCAACGCCATAACGTACTCGACTTACGTAGACTTAGACTTAGATCCTCCAACATCCGGGGATGCATCGGGCAGCAATCGACCTCCACCAAGCTCTGTCAGCAGCCTGTCTTTCAACTCCAGTCCGGGTATTCCCTGTTCTCTTGAGGTCGTCTTGAAAAGTTCCTCTCCGTGTGATCTTCGGCCTGCCTCTCCTTCTCTTTCCACCTTAAGATTACCAGAACGTAGCTGTTTTGGCGTGTTTAGACGGAGGAAGTCGTAGATTGTGCCCTGCTAGTCACATTCTTCTAGTTGTTATTATGGTGTGAAGTGGTGCTGTCATAATCGTCTGACTACTGCATCGTTTGTCACTCTGTCTCTTCATGTGATTTTAAGTACTCTCAGCAAGTAACTCTGATGGAAAACATCTAAGTTTTTGTTAGTTTTCTTGGACATGTGCAAGGTCTCAATTCCGTAAAGAACAGTCTGTAGGGCAAGGGAGTTATATTACTTCGAACCACAATGTTGTACTGAATGTGTTGTTTCCAGCTTGCTTATATCACGTCCAATGACAAAGGTAGTAACATTTAATCAGCCTTAGCTGGCAAATGAGAAATGAATTGTCACTAGAATGGAATGAGTTATCACTCTTTACCATCAAATGGTCCTAAACAACAAAGATAATATTCTATTGATCTAAGACTCATATGAGCAAGCTTACTTGCTGTTATNCCTGCCTCTCCTTCTCTTTCCACCTTAAGATTACCAGAACGTAGCTGTTTTGGCGTGTTTAGACGGAGGAAGTCGTAGATTGTGCCCTGCTAGTCACATTCTTCTAGTTGTTATTATGGTGTGAAGTGGTGCTGTCATAATCGTCTGACTACTGCATCGTTTGTCACTCTGTCTCTTCATGTGATTTTAAGTACTCTCAGCAAGTAACTCTGATGGAAAACATCTAAGTTTTTGTTAGTTTTCTTGGACATGTGCAAGGTCTCAATTCCGTAAAGAACAGTCTGTAGGGCAAGGGAGTTATATTACTTCGAACCACAATGTTGTACTGAATGTGTTGTTTCCAGCTTGCTTATATCACGTCCAATGACAAAGGTAGTAACATTTAATCAGCCTTAGCTGGCAAATGAGAAATGAATTGTCACTAGAATGGAATGATCAAATGGTCCTAAACAACAAAGATAATATTCTATTGATCTAAGACTCATATGAGCAAGCTTACTTGCTGTCACGGTGATCATATGTTATACATGAACCTAATGTGATGGTCCTAGATTAAGAACTAAAGGTTAGAGCTTGTACTTACCCAGTTGATTATTGTTCGTTGTATTAAAACAGTAGTAAGGAATATATTGAATGGAATTTTAGTAATATAACATTTTGTTACACAGAGGTTTTACATAAAAAAAACCTACATGATGTACACCATACAATTAACAGTAGCTTAATTTAACCAGATTTAAACTTGCATTTTTGCTCTATCCAAGTTTTTGACGCTTGCACAACACACTTCTGTTTGGTACCATTTGGGTTTCTTCAATAACTACTTCTTTCATTTGGTTCCACGCCTGGTCTTTGGATTCGGTGGGTGCTAGATTTCTTTTTCTTTGCATTACTCTATTCTTGAAGTGAGTTGCGGCATCTTCATCCTTACGTTTCTACACTTATATTCTGGGTTTTCTTCTTAGGGTTTTTCGCTTCGTCCTTTCAGTTCTCAAATCAGTAACCAATAGTCTGTGGTGTGTTACTGCAGGCCCACCCGGTATCACTTTACAGTTCAAGACATCAAACCTGTTTCTTCTCCGAACAAGTATGTAATCGATCTGACTACTACTGTTGCCACTCTTGAACGTAATCAGATGTTCTTCTCTCTTGGTGAACGGGGTATTTGTGATAGTTAGTTTGAATTCTTCTGCAAATTCTAAAATCCTCTCCCCTTCTCTGTTTCGTCTACCGTCAGCTTTACCTCCGTAGGGTGTTTCATAGTTCTCATTACTGCTGCCAACATAACCATTTAATTCTGCCCCTATCACAATTCTTTCGTTTTCCTGTATGGGTCGCACTTCTGTTTCTAGCTCCCTCTAGAAATGATCCTTTTCTTTCTCAGTACATCCTATCTGGATGTATATGCTGATATTATAGTTATAATTTCTTCTCCGGTTGCTAACTATCATTATACACCTACCACTGCTCCTTTGTACATGTATAACATGTTTTTCTTTTACACTGCAGATTATGCCCACTCCATTTCATTTCTTCTCTGTTCCGTAATACATTAACTTGTAACCATTCGCAATCTACTTTCCTCCATCACCCTCTTAGTTTGCCTCTTGTATTCAAAGGACATCTACCTTTCTCCGATTAATTGCGTCAGCTATCTCTCTGCCTTTACCCGTCATAGTCCCTGCATTCCAGCCCCTCTCTTCTTTAGCCGCAATCGGGGTTATTGCGGTACCCCTTGCACATTTCTCACAGCATAGGGGGTCTATATTGCGCGTCACTTATGGGGTACGCCCAATCCATGTGTAAAATCGAGGTGTGGAGATTCATAATTCCTAAGTGCCTTGTTTTTATATTCCGACTGGCAAGGTCTGACGACAACAAACTTTTAAGATGGTTTGCCTACAGCAGTCCAAAAACAATCCCGAGTTGCACTTTGGTACTTACTTTTGCTTGGGATCCGATGATCCTGCTATTCCATCTTCACCTTTAACCCGCTAGAGGGGGATTTAAAGTTAGAGTTACCTTCTCCTATATGAGCTGCCGTTACAAGGCTAAAGAGCCCCATCTGCCCGTGAGCAACTGGTTTTGAGGCGTCAGTGGACCGCCAGAAGCAACTAACAATGCTTATCAAAACAAATGACCGAGAAATGCTTCCCCCGGAACCTCGTTCCAACTACCAGGGTTGGGGCCTTTAATTTTAACATGAATTCCTCAATCTATGCTTGATTTCATGTAAGTGAGGCTCAAAATCACTTATATAAATTCTAACTTTCAACACTTCAAAAAGTGTTTAAACGGACTAACAGCCTGTGAAATGACATCAGCTTATTTGAAACCTCAGTTCAAGTGAGCAGATCTTAGACATAAAATATTTTTTCAAGAAGGAGGGGGCTTGGTTGACTTTTATGACGGGCATGATAATGTCAGCCAATTTGCACAGACTTCAAAGCATCTTGACCAATTTCTAAAACCCTCATATAATCGACTGTTTATTTTTATTGACATAGTCCTTTAAACAAGGGTCAAACTAACCCCTAATATTTTTTTCCAGCTCACAAAATATCGTGCCGCTCTGTACTGATAACCAATGCTTTGGTAATTAGCTGAGGATGGAAAAATCTGTCTGACTTTTTTTGGCACTTTAATAAATTTATGTTCTGGACAGAGCGCTTGCTATCTTCTTAAAACTAGATGATACTGAGAAATACTTGTAAGCAAACATTTCTCTGGACATATTTAATAGCATAAGGACGGTCTCCTTATGCTATTAAATATATTCAGGTGTCAAAGTTGTCTTTGTCTGGAAGATTGTTTCACACTTTTGGAATTTGATTCCGTATAACATTAGTCAAGGATTAAGAAGCCTGTGCACTGGGGATAGAAACAATCACTATCAAACAGCAGCTTTTCTCTGTCTCAAAATAGAAGTCGACCAAAACTAAACTAACAATAATACTATTTGGTCAGTCAAATTAGGCTCTACATCAATAAAGTCTGTGGGTTTTTGTTGTCTTCAAAATATTTAACTTCTTCTTCTTCTTCTTCTTCTTCTTTCGGCTTCTCCCATTAGGGGTAGCCACATCGGATCAGTCTCCCCCAATTCTGCCTGTCCTGGATGTCGCTCACAGACAGTCCCTTCTCCTTCATGTCCTCATTTACCGAGTCTTTCAAAATATTTAACATTTTCCAAAAATGTTAGGAGGATACAGACTTTGAGGCATAGAAGTTATTGGTTTCAATGAAGATTGTAGTAACAGAAACACACTTCATTATCGATAGCCAAAACAAATCTGGCAGATAAAATAGAAACCTCTTGATTTCCCTAAAGATAGACCAGCCCCTTTATTTGATAAACTGATAAGAAAATGTAAGGGAATTTACGCAGGAAAGTGGAGAAACCTCTACAAATTTTCAATACAACATTAAACATGCCGTTGGGCTGGTTAATTTTGACCTTTATAGAGCAACTGATCTTCCAGCAGTAGGTTTTGCCCCTGTAGATAAATTTGTATTCAAATTAGCTGAGAACTTTTGCTGAATATATTAACATTTCCCGAAAAGTGTTCTCTGAGACAGTCAGTATTCCAGGTTTAGGAAAGCCAGTAATGGTTATAATAAACTTAGTCACGCGGAGTGAGTAACATTGTTGTCACATAAAAGAGACACTCCTGAATTCTTTTAGAGATTGATTAGCTTTTTTGTTTGATAAGAAAAAATCAGCACAGAAATTGTGTTAAGCTTAACGATAATAACATGTAATTATCTGTCATTATGTAACCCTTGATATTCTTTTCCAAATTAAAACTGGTTTAATTAACCCCATGTCTTAGCTCTATCCTTGCTCTTTCTAAGGCTAATGACCTTTCTATTTTTTTCACAGTTGATACCAAATTTGGTTGTCTCCTCACTGTCATTTTTTCCAAACATTTAGTTTCTCTGTTTTTCGTAGTGTCTAAACTAAAGACTTCCTTATTAAATAAATATTAAACGATATATAGCTAATTTTCAGGAGCAATGGAAATGTAAGTCCTTCACATCTAAAGACTATACTTCTCTCCTATCCATACAATAAACTAGCTCATTTGGGGCAATTCCAACAAACAATGCAGTGCAACTCTGATTAAGCGTTTAAAGGAAAAATTCTTTGCTTGAAATAACATTTGCGTTCATTAATTTACTTAGAGCTCTTATTTCTACTGTTTTTGGCTTCAATTTCTTAATTGTCTTTTGGTTAATTTTACGATCTTCCCTTGTTCATGGGAAAATTTTATGTCTTTTCG
>RDPX01000514.1:299538-313783 GCA_003991215.1 Morbakka virulenta | reverse complement strand
TGTCCCAATCGTCGTGGGAAGCTTAGGAGTGGTGATGAAGCGGTTGGAGCGCAGTTTGAAAGAGTTGGGCATCCCTGATGTCTTGTGTGGTCTCCAAACATCTACCATCATTGGAACCACCAACATATTGAGGAAGGTGTTTAACCTCCAAAGCTACTGGTCAGTAGCCGGGGTTAAGTTTTCTCGTCTGGCAGGTGAATACCAACTCCCTGTGCGGGCTGTCCTGCTGGACATGAACTTTGTTATTATTATTATTTGATTCTTATTCGCACATTATGGACGTTAACCTCCGGTATTATTATTATGTTCAATGTTTCACTTCTCGACTTCAGTTCTTGATGTCGGTAAATTAACTTGAAAGCAGGCAGCAACAAGCCACCAGAGGTTTCAAGTTTATTTATACAGTGTCTTACGAAGACAGTACCTTTCTTAGGATACGTACTGATCCTAACAATGCTGTTTTTTGTACAACTTCCATTTTGATGTTTTCATCGCAATCCTTCAAATGTGATTCCAGCTTCTTACTAACCATTCCCAACGCACCTATAATAACAGGAATCACTTTGTTGGCCCCTTTGAAAAGGTTTATCATTGAGCTAACAGTGTTGACAACCGAACCTCGTTAAAGCGAACGAGTATAAAACAATATCTGAATGACTTTTTGAAAGATAAAACTAAGATGTCGAACTCAATTTTAGCTCATGGTTTCTATTTAAAAGGTACGGACAATGCCAAAAAATCTTTTAGGAAATTTAAAGCTTGATAAAAAAAGAATAACAAAAATTACAGGGAAATATGTTCTTACATTTATAATGGACGACTCGAGGATTGGACTTTACCAAAATCACTTCTTTTTGCATAAATAAAAGCTGTCTTTTAATTCACCCATTCCCCCGCTCTCCCTTCTTAGACGGTCGTTACGAAACATGCAGAGCCAATGTCATCCGGTTATGCTACATCTGTCTTGGTTTCTTTTTTGGATTTCTCAGATTTTTAAAAGTGTTCAGTAGGGACATGGGTCTTCCACAGGTATCCATCTATGAAAGACCCGAACGGAAGGAGCAGATCAAATAAAAAGTGGGACAGAAAGCGTGCAAGACACCATAAAATGCAAGACATACAGATCGCCCCTCCAGGACCCTCCGTTGGAAGGTCCTTCCTCTTGGGTTGGTCATCAGCCAAAGTTCAAGCACCTCAAGACCACCTGTACTGTGTGGTTGGGCATGGGACATGACATATATTCTTTGTCAATTAGTTACATAGAAAATTTAGCCGCTCTTCCAGACCTTCATTTTTCAACTATTTATATCAGACACAAGTAAAATACTTGCATTTTCAAAGAACACGACATAAAATTTGCTTTGAACCCTAAAAAGCATCACATGGTATAACCTCTTGTTCAAAAGATCCAATCTCGTTATAAGATTGGAGTAGTACAGTTTATGAAATATCATGCAAAGATTGTGACGCGATGAACATAGGTAAAACTGAAAGAACATTCCAACAACGAATCCAAGAACACATACACTATAAGGAATGAAGATATAAACAAAAACAAAACCGAGGACTATAGTTGTTCCAATGATCACGAATTAATTGGCAAGAAAAGGAAGCCAAAGGCAGAGAAACAAGAATAACCGACAAGAAGATAAAAGAAACGGTAAATTGTATGGAACGTGAAAAAAATATGACTAATATTTCTGGCATTATTGTAGGCATGCGTCAGTCTCAAGAGGCTGGAGTTGCTCTCTAGGTGGTGATTCTGATGCAACGTCGGAGTGACTGAGAAGACCGATACGACAGTGTCAATCACTAGCGTCCTGGAGACCTTTGCCGGTCGGTTAGCACTGCGTCTTTACAATCTGCCTCGGTTCTTTCTAATTTTTGTGTGTCGTCAGTTTCTAATTCAAGATGTTAATTCTTTTAGCTTTCCAAGAGTCTTTTCCTGCTCGGGAATAAGGATTCTCTGATGTCTCTGAATTGAAAAATCAAACTGTCAGCGCAAAGGCAAGTCTACAAATACACTCAAAACTATTCCTGGGGGTGGGTGGGTGGTAAGATCAAAAAGCTTGAGGTAGGAGATAAGAGTTGATCTTAGACCTAAAAACAATCAAATCAAATGATGGAGGAAAGCACTCGGAGGCAAAAGTGTCCAATCTAGGCGTCAGAGGAAAGAAAGTGCAATCGCAGAAAGATTTACTACAACGATGACCAACAACCACAGACTTTTTAGATGGTTAAGAACCATACAAGGCATAAAGCCACTGAGTGTAAGGAGCTGTGAAGAAAAAAGTTAACCCAAGAGATAAGAGTTAACCGTAGACTTCAAACCCATTCAAATCATATAATGAGAGAAAGCACTCAGAAGCCGAGGAGTCTGATAATCTGGCTTTTCGAGGAAAACAACCTACATTTCTTGAAAGAATTCATCATCTTTCATCACCATCAGCCATTGGTGATGAATTCTTTGATTCCTTTGAAATAATTATTAGAGTGCTATTACAACGAATGCTTAAGGACGAAGACATCGTGAGAAAAGAGTCACATTCGATGCAACAAACTGTGCTTGTACCATCGAGAAAAGCACCTGTGAACACTTCCCAAGGTAATATCTAAAGAAAAGACTAAAACATGTTATTACTGCTACTTTGATAATGAAACATGAAGTAATTGGAGGGCCACCAATTGATTTTGCCTGACTTTGTGATCATGTTGCTACACATAATCAGCTTTAGAGAATATTCTGAAAGGTGTTGTTGCATTCTATAGCTTCCAAGGGTAGTTGCAAATTTCCCTGGGTCACATTGAACGTCATGAAATTCTGATAAATGTCGACACGTCAGTATCACTCAGAGACAAGAAAGATCTAAAGTATTGTTAAGATTTGATTACATCAAACGATATTTACTGAACAGCTTAGTATCATAACGAAGTGTTAAAAAATAACCGTCGATGCAGATTTACGTAAATTGTATCTGACAAGGCTGTATATATATATATATATATATATATATATATATATATTGTATCTGACAAGGCTGTATATANTTTAGAGAATATTCTGAAAGGTGTTGTTGCATTCTATAGCTTCCAAGGGTAGTTGCAAATTTCCCTGGGTCACATTGAACGTCATGAAATTCTGATAAATGTCGACACGTCAGTATCACTCAGAGACAAGAAAGATCTAAAGTATTGTTAAGATTTGAGTACATCAAACGATATTTACTGAACAGCTTAGTATCATAACGAAGTGTTAAAAAATATCCGTCGATGCAGATTTACGTAAATTGTATCTGACAAGGCTGTATATATATATATATATATATATATATATATATATATAAAGTAATTACACACAAGGAAGGAGAGAGGGTTGACAAGCATCAGATCTCATCAGATCAATTTAACCCATAAAATGAAATTTTTGTAAGAAAATTAGACAGCCTTATAGCTTTTATTTTCTGATAACCTATTTGTTATCAAGTGGAGCGATGCTTCTTGAGCATCAAGGAGAAGCTCCTATTTTAGAAAAGTAGTTTTACCCAAGGAATGAAGTCCCTTTATAAAGAGGAATGGAAATTGGTGGTTAGCTAAGGGAAAGCGCACGACAAGGCAAAATTACCGCAAAAGGAAAAGAAAAATAGCAAGAACAACAACTAAAATAACAAAATAAACATTTGTATCAATGAGATGCAGAAGATGGAGATGGATAGGGATATTTTTTATTATTCTTAGACATTAGATTTATTGTTTTGAATGTTAAAATACTGGAAAATATGAGTAGAGCTGGCTATAGTATGAGATACTACAGTTGGTATATTACAGCATCATACAGCATACTGCAAAATAGTATGGTACGGTACACTCTAGTATGGCATAGTAGAGTTGGTAAATGGTACAGAATTGCATAGTATAATATATTAAGGAATAGAGTAGGAAAATATTGAAATTTTACAATCTTAGGTTAGAACTATCTCACTGTCTTCTTTCGATAGTTGTTTTGAGGGTTGAAAAACCGTTTCGCTTTGTCTTGTCTTGTCTTCTCTTGGTGCCACCCAAAAAAGGCTTTGGGGACGTATGAAATTACTAAATAGAAAATAACTGCCTTCGACCAGCAGCATGAAATAGTGCTCTTATGTCCTTGATGCCTGCATCCTGGGATTCTTCCTGACAAGCAGAGATGTTTGATTTCTTGCACTTTACTTAATCTGATGTCTCTCTCCATTATTCCAATTGGTAGCAGGATGGACCAGAAAATTATTTTTTGATAATATTTCAACAGGTGCATTATATCAGTTTACATAACTGTTTTTCATATAAGTCCTGTGTATAAAAAAAAAGTATAATACAATTAAAATAATGAAGAAAGGCAATTTCTTACAAATAAATACAAGTTTTGAAATCAGTGGTTAAAAGTGAAGCGAGTGAAAATTCGTCAAGATGTGTCTAGAAAAATAATGAACATCTGAACAGGTGTGACATTTAAAACACTAGGCAGTTGAGTGTAAATTTTCGTAGACACATTTACAAATTCAGAAATAGGTCTAATGTTTTACAGAAAGAACCATAGTTAGATTCTGTTCTGATATCTAATGGTAAGTCATTATAAACTACTACCCCATTTAGGTTGAGGGACAGGCAAAGAGAAACTATGTTAGTTTCCTGTAGTAAAAGTAAGGAAGCAAGTACTATACCGCATGATCCCCTAAATTAGCATCCTTGACCCCCACCTCCCGTATACCCAACGTGTGACCCCCCCTTTTGAGAGGATCACTTTTTGAATTTTGTGTCCTTGTATCCGCTTAACGTCATTGGTTCTGATTCCGAGGCTGAGCATGTGAAACGAGGCTTGTTTTTATTTCGTTTGAAGGAAATTCTGGAGGAGGGAACAGGATAGATGGAGAAATGAAAAAAAAAGAGATTTTTTGGTGAGTTTTAATTGCTTATTAATCACGAATTATCACAGTAATCCGTCAATTTATTACACTCTAGGTAATATTGAAGCTATCTTAATTCTTGTCTTAGTCAATAGAGTTGATTTTCTTGATAGGAGGATCGTTATACGATGTAATATTTTATTTTGTAACCAAGGGTCGAATTTCAGCGAAATTACTTGCTTTAGTTACCAAAATGGAAAATACTGAATTATTTCTTAATAGAGCTTGATGGTTATTGGAGTAGTAGTTGTGAGACATTTTGTGGAAGTCGTAGATGGGTAAAAAATCCACCGAGGTGCTGAAAGTTTTGTGTATTTTCCATGAGAAATGATGCTAGAGTTATGACATTTTTGGTTTGTTTACGTTTGTTCGCTTCAATTGTCCGATTTCTCAATCAATGTTCTTTGATTGTTAAGCTTGCATTTGAGGGCTTTTACTTGTCATTTGACGACTGGTTGTTAATGTTGATAAAAAGAGAAGATAGCTTTTTATTTAACACAGAAGGAAAAAGGAAGGTTGGTCCCTTTTTTAGGGGTAGAAGTTACGATGCTAAATAAATGTTGAAAGATACTTTGCGTTCATGTTGGAAATTATTGTTGCGTAAAACAACCTGTTGGTCAATGATTATGGAAATAAAACTGCTTTCTCTATCTCTAGCACACTTTTAGGGTTTCAAATAATATGAAATAATACACGAAAGTATCTATTCTCTTTGCTTACTGACAATTATTGATCTACAAACGTCACACAGACTTTCCACAGCGTAATTATGATGAGATCCTGTGATGATTTTTCTGATATTTCCCCATTAATATCAACATGTTGAATCTGTATGTGTACGTCGTAGTTAAAGCATTTAGAGTGTTTTTTTTGTTTTGGTAAAATACTTCAGTTGCCTTTATTGATGTGTTTTGGTTAAATAATATTTTTGACAATCATGACCTTCACTTTAAAAAAAATCACTGAAAAAAATATTCAAATCAGCTGTAAACAATCTTGTTGCACTTGAACTAAAAAGTGAGATGGGGAATTTGCTAACTGATCACAGGATTTCAGTTCTTTTATCCTCCCTAAATTCATATTACTGTTATAATCTAAACAGTCCAGTTTCTTTCTGTTTTGTTTTATATGTTTATGTTACATGTTTGTGTATTGACATATAATATAGTTATGATGTATTTATATATATATATGTTGGGATGTTATATATATATATTTATTACATCTCTTTTTGATTTGGTATATGATAACTGATCACAGGATTTCAGTTCTTTTATCCTCCCTAAGTTCATATTACTGCTAAAATCTAAACTAGCAGTCTAGCTTCTTTCTGTTTTTGTTTTATATGTTTATGTACATATGTATGTAAATTTACATATATTTTATTATATATAATATAGTTATGATGTATGTATGTATATATATGTATATGATGGGAGTAATATATATTTCATAAAACAAAAGAAGCAAGACTGTTACTTTAGGTTATAGCAGTGATATGAATTTAGGAAGGATATAACAACATATATATATATATATCAGTTGTATATAGTTGTATACATTTATAAATATATATATATATATATATTTATATTTATATATATGTGTGTAATATTTATGTATATGAGTAATCTGAGGTGGGTCACTAGCTGGCATGTCAATAGCTCCCATGGGTTTTACCCAAGGTGTAATTTTGTTTTTAAACAATGTCATTTAATTGCAATCATTATCATTTAAATCTAATAAAACTAAATTTGATTCAGTTAGAATGGAAATTGACACAAGTAGCAGTATTTTGGATGATGATAAGCCAATTTGTGAACATTTTGTTTTCAAGACTGTTCTAAGTTGTGGTTTAATATTCAGGATTTTATGGAAGAAGTTGTAGATATCCTTGTATATAGCAATCTTTTAATTAGTTATAGATTGGTAATAATTGGAATATATATATATATGAATATATATATATATGAATATATATATATATATATATATATATATATATATATAGTATGAGTGCTATGCTCAAGACCATAGATGTAAATTGGCAATTTTACTAAACAGGACAAACAAACGGGACATAAGACAAATATAGGGACAAAACAGAATCAAAAGTAAAACAATGTAAAAAAGGAAATGGGAATAAGTTTGTGTAGAAGTGTAAAGGAACTATGAGAGATGACACAGTTAAGAAGACATGATGTGAAGAGGAAGAAGGAGAGCATTATTGCAGTCAACACCATCCATACAGTTAAGTGCAGGCCGTCAGCAAACAAAACAAAGGGTAAAAAGGATGTGGGTAGTCCAGATGGTAAATTGAAATTGTGGATCATCAGTCGAAGACCATATATATATATATATATATATATATATATTTGTGTGTGTGTGTGTGTGTGTGTAATGTGACTAAATGAATAGTGGTATTTGACCTAGGTTCGATTGTTATTAGAGTATATATTGTTTGTTGTGTTTTAGTTTTCACCTGTAGCGATATCCAAAAGTATTTTATTATAAATAAATAGCTGTTTTTATTTATTGTTTTTTATTATTTATATTTATCTTTAATAGTTATTTGTTAACATGTTTTAGATCTATCATCAAGAGGTATACAGACTCTATGGAATAGTAATGTTTGTTATTGAAAGTTTGCTGTAAGCCTGTTGTCTTTGACCAATGCAGGTATTCTAACATCTGCACAGGCAAAACAGTAAATCATTGAATGTTTTTTGCATGCACTGTATCCTTTTTTGGAGTGGGAACACCAAACTTTGTCTTGGGAATAACAGAAATGTCTTATGGGCCAAAGCACCAACCATAGGACAGCCAAATTCTGTGTACTACATTTAGCATAGTTCCCTAAACATGTTTTATTTGACTAGACTTGACTTAGTTGCATAACCCTAGTTATCGGGTCCTCACACATTCCCATGATTTAACTTCACTCTATTTTGCTCGGTCTTTGGCTTTACATTCAGTTGTCAGTAGAGGGATGATGATGTTTTATTTGCCTGTAGATAATCCAGCTCAGAACAGATCTATGGCTATCTGATAATACTGTACTCTGATATAAGTTATAAATATCTAATTATGAAGAAATTGTTGAATAGATGACCCCTGGGGATGTAAATAACGTTTTTGGTAACTAATAAAATAATGTTTTTATTTTTAATAAAGATGAAAAACTACAGAATCTCACACTGCAAATGTAAGGATAATAGTAAATAGAAATAAATATTTCAGTTGTTTACTTGTTTACTTACTGCGCTATATTATATACCAATCTATATTATATTATACTATTCAAGGGTTTTTTTTCTAATAGTTTTCAAATTGAAAATCATTATAGATGGAATAGACAGTTAAAATTATATTTAAATATTTCTAATAAAAGCACATAACTCTGAGTTTCTTGCTCACACATTCATCAGATGTACACATGAAACACATGCAAGAAACTTAGAGTTATGTACTTTTATCAGAAATATTGAAATATAATTTTAACTTAGATTGGCTCTATTTTAGTAAATATTGAACAAGAATGCTTGGGCAAGTAGATGCAAAACAATCAAGGTGACAGGAACCACTGGCAGAGGAAGACCAAAGAAAACATAGGAGGAAGTGATAAAAATGGATCTGAAACAAAAAGGTGTCAGCACAGATCTGGTGAAGGATAGGATAACTTGGAAGTTGATTTCAAGGAAGTGTCCAACACATGCTAGTATGTAAAACAGACGTATACCGAATATGATGATGATGATGATGATGATGATTGAACACTCGGCAATTATATTTGCTAATTTGTTGATGGAATGTAGATCGTTTAGACATAAAGAAGAGAGTGGACAGAGGATAAATTGTATGTATCAAAGTTTATGTGTGAATTTTGCTGTATTTATAGGTTTTTGTGCTATGTAAGAAATACTGTAGAACAAATAACAAAACACAGTATGAAAGATAAAATTTGTTTTCTGCGGTTCCTGCAATGTTTTTTAAAAAGATAATTCATCATGAAAATTTTGTACTAAAAATATTCCTTTTTTTATACCTTTTAGATAGTTTGTGATATGTAACAAAACAGGAGACAAAGAATGAAGCGTGGCATCCCCCCAGATGAACAGGAAAATGTCTTTCCACCCCGCAGACCACCATTCCACAATTCAGGTGGGCCCTTGGTATTTGAAAGGTTAAGAGAAGGGTTAGGTCACCACTCACCACTTGGAACACCACATGGTGCACCACATATTGCTCCTGGACCTGGGTACGTATTTTTTTAGTGGTTATATTATGTGGATTATATATAGTATTTATGTATATTCTATATTATAATATTTTTTTCATGATTAAGAACCATACAAGGCCTGAAGCCAATAAGTGTATGAAACTGTAAAGGGAAGACAGAAAGAGCAATAGTAAAGCCAAGAGATAAGAATCAATCTTAGATTTAAAACATTCGAATCCTGTGATGAAGGAATGCTCTCAGAAGCCAAAAAGATCTTTTTCCCTTTTTTAGCTTTTTCCATCAGTCTAGGTGCCTGAGGGAAAAAGCTAAATTCATAGAAAGATTTATTATTATGAAAGGCGGCTTATTTAAAAGGTAGAAGGTGGAGGAAAGTCATCAGCCATCCAACCCTGAAGGCCGGGAACAACTGACATTAAAGGGATAAGTAAGGAAGGAACCTTTGTGGGATGAAGCAATTAAGCATAGGTCAAGTAACTAAAAGGTCAAGCTAAGTGATACAGTTGGACCTTAGATTTAAGAAAGCATTCAAAACATTTTAGAATTTTTTTTGTGAATAGAGATATGAGCTGCATGTTTACAGAGGGCTACATATTATTTGATCCTGTTCTTGATGCATGAAACATTTTAATGACTCCCAAGGTCTTCCCTAGCAGTTGATGTGTGTAGCTCTCATCATCATCATCATCATATTTGGTTTAACGTCCATTTTACATGCTAGCATGTGTTGGACACTTTCTTGAAATTGACTTCAAGGTTATCCTATCCCTCACCAGGTCTCTGCTGACATCTTTTTGTTTGAGATCCATCCTTATCACGCCCTTCCATGTTTTCTTCGGTCTTCCTCTGTCAAGCTCTGTCCATTTAAATTTAAAGTATTCATTTGGCATAGCCAACCATAATGATGACCTGTTTTGTGTCCAGTGTAACAAAATCATGTCAAATCAAATTCATCCTTTGGAATTGAATTTTCTCCAGTGACAACTTTATACCTGATCACCAGATTTAAGTATTGTTTTGGTATGCAATTTCATGAAATATGATTCTTAGTAGTTTGCATTACTTTAATGCTAGACATGGCCAATTACCACTTTTAGGTATGTATTTACTTGTTAATGAGCAGAGAGGAAGAGTTTGATAGATCTGGGCAGTCAGTCCAATTAGGTAAGGTAGTTAGGTTAATTTCATGAAAGATACTGGCTCAATTTAGTCAGTATTAGTTTCACACTGACATGGCCAATTACCACTTTTAGGTATGTATTTACTTGTTAATGAGCAGAGAGGAAGAGTTTGATAGATCTGGGCAGTCAGTCCAATTAGGTAAGGTAGTTAGGTAAATTTCATGAAAGATACTGGCTCAATTTAGTCAGTATTAGTTTCACACTGACATGGCCAAGTGGCACTTTTAGTAGTGTGGTTACATTGAGAGAAAAACACTATGACAGAATGGAAAGTTGTTCACATTAGTCTGTAATATTAGTTAAACGTTACACAAAGGTGAAATAGTACTGGTGTGTGGTTGCAGTGCTAGTTTGAAAGAAAATGACAGGAAGGGAAGATGAATAAGATCAGTATAAGGTGGTTTGTTATGATTGTAGTGATAAAATTCTTATATCCCATTGTGATGTGTGTGATTGACTGTTGGGTTTCTTTTGTTTTTTTAGGCAATCACAGAGTTCCCAGGCATCTAATGTTGGGGCAGTTCATGGACACCCACCCCAACAGACAGTACATGTGCAGGTTGGTAGACTAACAAGAAAATAGTAATGAGTAACACAGAAAGTAATTACATTGAAAAAATGGACTTGCTTATTTTATTTTATTTTACTATTATACTTTACACTTACGGAAAGCTTTGTGTATATAATTTAAATAAATAAATATGTTTTGAATCAAATAATATGATATTTAGCTGTTGAATAAATACAGAGTTGGTTATATTTTTGATTAATTTTCTTGCTTTTGTTTCCTGTTTTCTGTGTTGTGAAGAACATTATGGCCAGTAAGGAGGAATATCTTGGTTTTATCATTACTGTAAGAAAATTACAAAGACATAGAAAAGACTTAGTCACAAATCTAAACTTTGCAGATGAAATTACTGTTGACAGATGAGATTGAACAAGCTTAGGAATTGCTATTTTGAAGAGAGAGTGCAATTAAGTGGGCCTCGGCTGAACACTTAAATTGTCAAGTCATTAGCCTTCAATATGGAAGATCCTCAGACCTTGCACACTACAGATGACACTGACGTAGAATGGCAGGACAACTTCAAATATCTCAGATTATGGGTCATTTGAGTCAGTGATAAGATCATATCTTGCAAAATGCAGTTTTCTGACCATTGCTACTCTGTAGGATGCTAGAGTGTCAAGGCTGGTCTGTACAATGTCATTCACATCTACCAGAATTTCATGATATTCTTGATGCTGGTTTTGGTTATCTACAAACAGGCTATGTGTTCAACTGATGTCTTGACTTCCAGGCAGACCTATCCTTTAGCCTTGCCTTTGTAGCCAACTGGTAAAGAGCTGCCCCCTTGCAGGAGCCTGCATGAAATGTCAATCCATGTACTTGTAACCTTTACCCTATAACTCATTATCTCTGGTCATGTTCTCTGCTCTTCCATTAACTACAATATCAATCTTGAAAATTCTGATCTTTATGGACTCAGAGGAAGCCAAAGATGTAAGAGCTTTTATCATGTCATGAGTTGTAAGCTTTTTTCCGAGCTATGTTTTGAGAGATACTTCTCCCATCATCAGGAGCCTGTCGATGGGAGAAGTATCTCTCAAACTTAAATTGATAATTATTCTTCTTCTTTTATTTTGGCTGCACCCTTTTAGGGGTCACCACAGTAGATCAATCTCCTCCACCTTACACGGTCCATTGCATCCTCCATTCTCAATCCTTTTTCTTTCAAATCCTTATTGATAGCATCCATGTATTTCCTTTTCGGCCTGCCTCTCTTCCTCCTTCCTGGGACACCCATATCCAGCATTTTCCTTCTGACATAATTTTCTTCTCTCCTCATGACATACCTGAACCACTGGAGTGTCCGCTCTCTTTGCTTCTCTCCCAGCTTCCGTACGAGTGCTGTGCCTCTTATTCTCTCATTCTGAATACTGTCCAGCCGAGTGACACCAAGTGACCATCGGAGCATTTTTAGCTCAGTGACTTCTAGTTCCTGCTCATGTTTCTTAAATTCATACTAAAGCTGCATTTTCCATCTGGTGTCTCAATTGTAACACATTTTCTTGGGAATGACAGCAATGAGGTTTCTTAACAAGGATACATCTACTTTGTGATAACTTTGTTCATTTTCTATTTTATTTAGCAACCATTTACTGGGCATAACCAAAATGGGACAGCTGCACAAGTTGGTGGCCAACAACACTTTCAACGGCTTAAGGTGAGATTATCAATTTTGGAGTTTTTACTTTTGAAAAGCTGCTTTATACCTTATTTTGCAAAACTCCTTTCAAACAATTTGGTTTTGGGTTGGGTAAATAATTTTCACAGGTGCTTACGAAAAGTGCTGAAAATGAAATGGCAAGACAAGATACCCAACACAGAGGTGGTAAGGCAATTGGGCCTGAGACACTTGGGAACTATGATAATATGGAAATGACTGAGCTTACTTGGCCAGGTCAAAAGGTTGGATGATGTATTCCTGTATTCCTAGGACAATTATTTTCAGTGAAGTTTGCCATGGCTCCCTGAAACAAGGATGGCTATTGTTGAAGTTTCATGATCATTACAAAAGTGACATGAAATTGTTTGGTGTGAATGTAGATAACTGGGAGGTATGTGCAACACAACATTCAGAAAGAAAATATGACCATGGGAGCAAGGAGATATAAACAACCCCTTGTATTGAGAAAGGAGGAGAGCAGAAAGAAAAGAAAGCAGCTCATAACAAACTCGGATGCCATTGATGATGAATTTCTTTGTGCACACTGCAACAAGTGTTACCATTCATTCAAGAAATGGACTGTTAAACCATTTCTAGACTCATCTGGACAAAGGCATTATTTAATGTGTACCACATGATCACTATAGTGGAAGGTTGCCTCCTAATTCTTTGCTTTTTTTGCTCTGACCTGTTGAATTCTGCACCTTCTTGCTCATACATGCTCTCATTTTTCAGCATTGATTCTTCAATTTTTGCCCTTCACTGTCCCGTTATTTTTTCTTTTTCCTTTCTTTTTCTTTTTCCTTTATTTTTATTTACATTTCTTTTTGTTCTCTTTATTATCTAAGGTAAGAATATGTTGGTTGGAACATAGTACTGCTTCAGTTTTTGTAACCAGAATTTAACAATGAGTAGGAGGTGGGGGACTTCCTTTCATAGTTTTCCTTTCTTATCATACAGCAAGGCAACTGCTAAATCACTCCTTTGTTAAAGCAAGTTTTTTTAATAATTTAGCCTTGTACAGAATAAATATAATAATAGATGACGTTATGTGTTATCATTTGCGGATATATTTCGGTAACCTGTACCATCTTCAGCCATATTATTGATGTTAAATATTTATTCCTATGAATAAAGGTAAAAAACAGTCAATAAATAGAACAAATAGAATTTTAAATGACCATTATGTTGAGGCTAGAAGCTTTAACTACCACTTTATTTTCAATTCCCGACTTCGGAACTCGTCCTTAGTGTTAATGGTGGGGCAAAGTTCCCATTACCACAGAGCCTCAAGGGTCATTAACACAATGACTGAGCCAATATTTTGACATTGTCAGCATTGATTGCTTTTCTCGCGTGACAGTACTTTAAATGTTTACCAATTGGTTGGGAGGTTTGCAATGGTGTGAGAAGTGCTCTGTTATATGCTGGACAGTATGCCCAACATAACACGCTTGACAGCGTGGACATGTAATTTTGTATACCACATGGCTTCTAATTTTCCTCTCAACTTTGGCTTTTAAAGAAGGCAATACTGTTCTCAGCTTGCATAATCTCAAAAGTGGCTGACATGGAGCTTGGCATTTTCTAAGTGCTCTGCAAGATGGTACAGGTTACCGAAATATATTCCGCAAATGATAACACATAATGTCATCTATT
>RDPX01000514.1:17014-29542 GCA_003991215.1 Morbakka virulenta | reverse complement strand
AGTATAGTATAGTATAGTATAGTATAGTATAGTAAAGCCAGAATAGTTTAGTATAGTATAGAATAGTATAATATAGTATAGTATAGCAATATAGCAATAATATAATAATGGCATAGTAATAGTATAGTAATAGTATAGTATGGTATAGCAATATAGCAATAATATAGTAATTGCATAGTAATAGTATAGTAATGGCATAGTAATAGTATAGTAATAGTATAGTAATAGTATAGTAATAGTATAGTAATAGTATAGTATAGTAATAGTATAGTATAGTAATAGTATAGTAATAGTATAGTATAGTTTAGTATAGTATAGTAAAAGTATAGCACAGTATAGTATATTTTAGCATAGTATGGTATTAGTATAGTATTATATAGTATAATATAGTATTTTATATAGAATATTATACTCTAGTGGTATAAGTATGTATGAATTTTAGTATTATTTTGAGTATTTTATCTTGATATGCCGTGTTTCATGGATGTGATGCACATATTTTAATCCTCATTACTTTTTATTTTATTTTTCGATAGTGTTTTTGACAGAACTGGATGTATACCGTCCATTTCCATCAGTATCATTTTCAATGAGATTTCTTGGCGTAGTGGTAAGAATGCTCTAAATAATTCACTTGTTGTTGATCAGCATTAATTTAGGTGCATTTTAGTCTTTTGGGGCATTGGTATAAGCCTTGAGACATCATCATCATCATCATAATAATAATAATAAGTCCCCCATGGGCTTGTATTGCTACACCACTCAATAATAATAATAATAATTCGTCCTGGGTATTGACATTAAACTGTATCCGGTTGTGGAGTTTCGACTTGGGCGAATGAGGTTATCCTTTGTCACATCTACCTCCAGGTCACCCTTTGGCAAGGTGCAGGACCTGTTAGCCTACTACCGAGACTTTGAAGTACTTGGATGCCATTCGGCGGGGTTAAGTCTGCCTCATATGAGAAGTAAAGCTCGAAATAATAAACCTGGCTAAGACGGAGTCGTTAGCCTTGATAGGCAATTATTACTATTATAATTATTGAGTAGTGGAGCAATACGAGCCTACTGGGGACTCAGGGGTAGAAACCTCAGCATATTCATCCGACTCCCAGCCTGATAAGGTAAGCTGGGTGCATGCATCACACCTAAGTGCGTGTGATAAATTGATGTTAATAAAAATACAACACATGACCTCGCAGTTGGGGCCTGTTTAGGTTTCCCAGTTTAGTTGACCCATTCTGCTTAAAACGGTCTCCGTAGCGAGGCTTCACCCAATATCTTAGGACTAAGTAACAATTGCGAACTCGGTACTCACCCCCTCAGAATCTGAGATCCACGCCCATGACACCTAGATATGATACCCCCACTATTATGATGATGATGATGATGATGATGATGATGAAACATGCTTTACAATGTTTGTGTACTTCAATACTTTGAATAAGCCGTCAAAGTCATGCATAGAGTTCTTCTTAGTAAATGTGCAGTTCCAAGAATCACCGTTTTCTGCAGTTCTTCGATATGACATGAGAATGATAAGATGGATGTGCAACGTAAGACTAAAGGACAGGCTCAGTTCTAATGAACTCAGAATGAGATTGAATCTGGACAGTATTGGCAGCTGTATGTAGAATATGAGGCTTCGTTGGTTTGGTCATGTGTAGAGAATGGATAAGAATGCTTGGGCAAGTAGATGCAGAACAATCAAGATGACAGGAACCACTGGCAGAGGAAGACCAAAGAAAATATGGGAGGAAGTGATAAGGATGGATCTGAAAGAAAAAGGTGTCAGCAGAGACCTGGTGAAGGATAGGATAACTTGGAAGTCAATTTCAAGAATGCGTCCAACACATGCTAGCATGTAAAACGGACGTTAAACTGAAGATGATGATGATGATGATGATGATGATTATGATATATTATAATGTAAGTTAACATTATATTTCAATATTTCTGACAAAAAAGTTTTGCTGCCATTAACGTACGGGTGAGGCATGGAGAGACTGGTAGTTTGCGAACACACCATCGGGGGGAGAAATTATTAAAGACCTTGCTGAAAGACTACCGGGCTTCCAGAATAACACCAGAAAACAATGGGTCTCCTCAAACCGACTGCTGACAGGCCATGGCAGGGCATCAGCCAACTTGTACAAATGGCGACTAAAAGACACTGCAGACTGTCCCCACTGCAGTGGAACCCAGGAGACTGGAAAACACATCGTCTTCCGGTGCCCAACAACCAGACTGGAGGGAGGTTTTGACACCATCCTCAACTGTGTTGAGGAATTCGTTAACTGGCTGAGGAGACATAATGTGGAGATGTAGTCATACGCTACTACTAACATACGGGTGGGCATGGCCGATCACTTTCCACTTCAAAATTGGTGTTATGTTCATACTTAAAGGAATTTTTGTGTAAATACCATCTTTCTTTGAATGTTTTTTCGGTCAATCCAATGTAGTTCACACCTTCGTCGTTTTCTGATGATTTGACGGTACATTGGTAGATCGGGTGCTTATCACGACAGCTTCCATTCAATGGGCAAGAATCCTTGTTGCGACAATTACACGGATCGATCTTCTTGTTTGTTTCTTCTGTTAGTATTTTCTTGTTGTGTGACATTATGATGCTAGATACATTTGGTAGACAGCTGTAACTAACCTTCAAATTGTTTCTATAAAACAGTTTGTGCTATCTGTGTTTTTTGGGGGAAGTATTTATTGATAAGTTTCAAAAATCTTTTGGCAACATTTGTTTTCACGTTTAGGCTAAAAGGAAGGTTGAACAAAATTATTCTCCTTGATCTGAACCTGCTTATTGACACTGGTTTTTGTTGTAATCAATGCTGTCCTTACAGCCACTATTACGTAATACGTTATTGTAAAACGGTGCTGCACAGTCAAATATGTTTTTATTTGAAGAAATGCTGTTGATTCGTTCTGATATCATGCTTGGAATACGTTTGATTACATTTGGGAGGTGGTTAGAATGAATGTTAACGTATACGTATATGGTTTCGATGTTAGGCTTTGTGTACGGTTGGAATGTACCAGTTGTGAGATCAAGGCTGACGTCTAGGAAATCAACGACTTTAAGGTTGGTTTTAATTGTTATTCTCAATCCAAATCTGTCCTTAAACAGTCTAACAATGTTCTTCTTAATGCGTTCTGACATTGGACCACTAACCTTGTGAAAACAACAGAGGCCGTCGTCCCGGTATAATCCACTGGTTTCTATACCATATTTTTCACTCAAGTTGTGCAAAACGAAGATTCCCACAAGCTCACACAACTCTGCCTCGTCAAAACTTCCCATGGTCAGGTCAAAGTTTAGGTCACCTACTTTCTTGCTCCAGTGTTGACTGTTTGTAAACAGTAGTGATTTTCTGGAGTGCATGATAATATCGTGGTGATCTGCTGGGATAGTGACATATTCCGCAGCATGGGCTAAGGACATCTGCAATAGTTCTTTTGAGATGGAAGGGTAGAACTCTTCAATGCCGAACTGAATGAAGGTGCAGTTTTCATTGTTCTCGATCTTTTCAAACCAGCTTATGACGTCACGAGTGCTGTGCCATTGATTGACATTGGTTTGATTTCTGACGGATTTTTTAATATTTTCTGTAATCCTTTTGCTCACTTTCCCAAGTTCTTGTTTTGTGGAGTTAATTTGTCTACACTTCGGGCTGTTACGAAAGTTTTCTTTATGATTCTTCAGGGTGATAAAAGCTGTCGACTTGGCGAGACAAAATGCCAGCAAAACGTGCAACCTCTGTCTGACAGAGAAATTCCACATAATTATGTCCAAATCGAAACTATTAAACAAAAGATCCGAACTAATCTCTACATGTCGACACGTCAAAAAACACCTTTTAAAGAATTACAAATTCATCCCACCAGACCATTGAGAATTTTAATAACTTTTTAATTACTTTATCAACTTTATTTTAGTGAAAAGATTTTTAGCAGTTTTTTATGTGTATGTCTGAACAATGCGTGTGCAAGAAACTCAGAGTTGTGTAATTTTTTATCAGAAATATTGAGATATAATGTTAACTTAGATTGGCTCTATTTTAGTAAATATTGAGCACTCTGCAATTATATTTGTTCATCTGTTGATGGGATATTTTATAATATGCAAATATTCGATATATTATAAATATATATATATATTTATATGTGTGTGTGTCATATCATAGGTATATATATATATATATATATATATATATATGGTTGACATGGTAATCGACTGATGATTCATGAAATCTACTTTATTCTTAGTCATCTATCATTTTACATTTTTCATCACGCTTCACCATAGTTTTATCCTTCATACATCATTATTTTTCTTTCTCTCTGCGGATAGTTCATTCTTATGTTTTTTCGTTGTGTTGTCCTTTGTGTTGTGGTGTGGATTGGTCATGTATGAATTGTCCAATTATTGTCATTTTATCAGCCAGTTCCATCTTTGGCTGAAGTTTTCTGAGTGTTTCACTCTAATACTATATATATGTGTATATGTCTATATGTATATATGTGTATATATGTGTATATATGTATATATGTGTATGTCTATATGTGTATATGTGTATATATGTCTATATGTATATATGTATATATGTGTATGTCTATATGTGTATATATATACATATAAATATATGGGAAAGGAAAAAGATAAGTATGTATATATATATGAATATAAATATGTTATATATATATATAACATGCTTATATTTATCTTTTTCCTTTATTGGTTTTTATTGTTCAATTTTTGTCTCCATTACAAGGGCCGATGTTTGAATAGAGAATGGAAACATTTCGGAGATCACGTCGAAGCGCGTGAAAAAAGCGTGGATATACTCTTAAAAAGTACATCTCCTGATGTTTCGAGTAACGATAATCAATTAGATGATTTTATTGAACCAGAAGATGAAAGCAAAGAGACATTATTAACATACAAAAGTATGGAGATGGACATTAATAATATTGAAAATAAAGAGAAAAAAGGTGACATAGAAGATGATCAATTCTATACTTTGACAGGCGATGCAAATCAGGTAGGACTATAATTATTGATTTTATCCTTCCACTCATTTTCAACTTTTTCTCATTGTAAAAAAGCTCGTTAAAACATTATTTTACATTTTGATGTCAGCGTTCCTGTGTATTGCCATTCTTTCATTTTATCACATTACAGCGATCTTCTAGGCTAGGCAAAAAGGAGGATAGATTAGTTTGGTTGTAAAATTCAGTACTTAGATCACGAAACTCAGTGCTTTCCATCACATTACAGCCGTACGTTAAGTCAAGTTACCTTATGTTACACGTTAGTTTATCCTGTCCTGGGTTGGAGATCATGTAGCAAGGTGACTCCAAGGAAAGAAACAGCAAGGCTTGATCATCTCTTGCTGTTTCTGTAGTTTGAAAAGGTTTTACAGAGTGAGGTGACTGGCCTTACGTAAAACTCTCCTTTCTCAACCTGGCTTGGGATAGGCTTTGGCAGAGTTCAAGTCAAGCAAAGAGGTCGATAAATGAGTTTGGTAGTAAAATTAACTTCTCTGATCACATAAGCCTCTGGCAGCGCATTCCCTCACATTACTTCAGGTGATGCAAAAAAGGTCACGAAATGAGTTTGGTAATGAATGCTTTGATCACATAACTATGTATTGGTGCATTACTGGGTCTTTCATTGATGGAACCCCTGGTAAACAGTGGGCCCATTTTTGTCTTTCACAGATATCCATCTATGAAAGACCTGAAAGGAAGGAACAGATCAAGAAAAAGTGGGGCAGAAAGCATGCAAGACACCATAAAATGCAAGACATACGGATTGCCCCCAGGACCCTCTGTGGGAAGGTCCTTCCTTTTGGGCAAAAGGAGAGACCAGAGCTCTACACTTGATCTTAGCCAAAAGGCCAACAAGCGAGTATTGGTGCATTACTGTACATTACAGCTTCCAACCCAGCAGAAGTAGATAAATCTGTTGTTTAGTGTAATTTTCCTCTTGGGTTACAAAACCCTGTGGGATACACATCGCTCATGTCATTACTTTGCAGATCATTATATAATGTAGATCATTCTTAAAACATAGATCACTCTGAAATGTAGATCATTATATAGTGTAGATCATTCTTGAACCATAGATCACTCTAAAATGTATATTATTATATAATGTAGATCACTTTTTAAATATAGATCACCCTGAAATGTAGATCATTATATAATGTAGATCATTCTTAAAATATAGATCACTCTGAAATGTAGATCATTACATAATGTAGATCATTCTTAAAACATAGATCACCCTGAAATGCAGATCACTATATAATGTAGATCATTCTTGAAACATAGATCACTCTGAAATGCAGATCATTATATAATGTAGATCATTCTTAAAACAAAGATTACTCTGAAATGTAGATCATTACATAATGTAGATCATTCTTAAAACATAGATCACACTAAAATGTATATCATTATTTAATGTAGATCATTCTTAAAACATAGATCACCCTGAAATGTAGATCATTACATAATGTAGATCATTCTTAAACTGTAGATCACTCTNTTTTCTATGCTATACTATACCATACTGTCCTATATTATACTGTACTTTTCTATGCTATACTATACCATACTGTCCTATATTATACTGTACTTTTCTATGCTATACTATACCATACTGTCCTATATTATACTGTACTTTTCTATGCTATACTATACCATACTGTCCTATATTATACTGTACTTTTCTATGCTATACTATACCATACTGTCCTATATTATACTGTACTTTTCTATGCTATACTATACCATACTGTCCTATATTATACTGTACTTTTCTATGCTATACTATACCATACTGTCCTATATTATACTGTACTTTTCTATGCTATACTATACCATACTGTCCTATATTATACTGTACTTTTCTATGCTATACTATACCATACTGTCCTATATTATACTGTACTTTTCTATGCTATACTATACCATACTGTCCTATATTATACTGTACTTTTCTATGCTATACTATACCATACTGTCCTATATTATACTGTACTTTTCTATGCTATACTATACCATACTGTCCTATATTATACTGTACTTTTCTATGCTATACTATACCATACTGTCCTATATTATACTGTACTTTTCTATGCTATACTATACCATACTGTCCTATATTATACTGTACTTTTCTATGCTATACTATACCATACTGTCCTATATTATACTGTACTTTTCTATGCTATACTATACCATACTGTCCTATATTATACTGTACTTTTCTATGCTATACTATACCATACTGTCCTATATTATACTGTACTTTTCTATGCTATACTATACCATACTGTCCTATATTATACTGTACTTTTCTATGCTATACTATACCATACTGTCCTATATTATACTGTACTTTTCTATGCTATACTATACCATACTGTCCTATATTATACTGTACTTTTCTATGCTATACTATACCATACTGTCCTATATTATACTGTACTTTTCTATGCTATACTATACCATACTGTCCTATATTATACTGTACTTTTCTATGCTATACTATACCATACTGTCCTATATTATACTGTACTTTTCTATGCTATACTATACCATACTGTCCTATATTATACTGTACTTTTCTATGCTATACTATACCATACTGTCCTATATTATACTGTACTTTTCTATGCTATACTATACCATACTGTCCTATATTATACTGTACTTTTCTATGCTATACTATACCATACTGTCCTATATTATACTGTACTTTTCTATGCTATACTATACCATACTGTCCTATATTATACTGTACTTTTCTATGCTATACTATACCATACTGTCCTATATTATACTGTACTTTTCTATGCTATACTATACCATACTGTCCTATATTATACTGTACTTTTCTATGCTATACTATACCATACTGTCCTATATTATACTGTACTTTTCTATGCTATACTATACCATACTGTCCTATATTATACTGTACTTTTCTATGCTATACTATACCATACTGTCCTATATTATACTGTACTTTTCTATGCTATACTATACCATACTGTCCTATATTATACTGTACTTTTCTATGCTATACTATACCATACTGTCCTATATTATACTGTACTTTTCTATGCTATACTATACCATACTGTCCTATATTATACTGTACTTTTCTATGCTATACTATACCATACTGTCCTATATTATACTGTACTTTTCTATGCTATACTATACCATACTGTCCTATATTATACTGTACTTTTCTATGCTATACTATACCATACTGTCCTATATTATACTGTACTTTTCTATGCTATACTATACCATACTGTCCTATATTATACTGTACTTTTCTATGCTATACTATACCATACTGTCCTATATTATACTGTACTTTTCTATGCTATACTATACCATACTGTCCTATATTATACTGTACTTTTCTATGCTATACTATACCATACTGTCCTATATTATACTGTACTTTTCTATGCTATACTATACCATACTGTCCTATATTATACTGTACTTTTCTATGCTATACTATACCATACTGTCCTATATTATACTGTACTTTTCTATGCTATACTATACCATACTGTCCTATATTATACTGTACTTTTCTATGCTATACTATACCATACTGTCCTATATTATACTGTACTTTTCTATGCTATACTATACCATACTGTCCTATATTATACTGTACTTTTCTATGCTATACTATACCATACTGTCCTATATTATACTGTACTTTTCTATGCTATACTATACCATACTGTCCTATATTATACTGTACTTTTCTATGCTATACTATACCATACTGTCCTATATTATACTGTACTTTTCTATGCTATACTATACCATACTGTCCTATATTATACTGTACTTTTCTATGCTATACTATACCATACTGTCCTATATTATACTGTACTTTTCTATGCTATACTATACCATACTGTCCTATATTATACTGTACTTTTCTATGCTATACTATACCATACTGTCCTATATTATACTGTACTTTTCTATGCTATACTATACCATACTGTCCTATATTATACTGTACTTTTCTATGCTATACTATACCATACTGTCCTATATTATACTGTACTTTTCTATGCTATACTATACCATACTGTCCTATATTATACTGTACTTTTCTATGCTATACTATACCATACTGTCCTATATTATACTGTACTTTTCTATGCTATACTATACCATACTGTCCTATATTATACTGTACTTTTCTATGCTATACTATACCATACTGTCCTATATTATACTGTACTTTTCTATGCTATACTATACCATACTGTCCTATATTATACTGTACTTTTCTATGCTATACTATACCATACTGTCCTATATTATACTGTACTTTTCTATGCTATACTATACCATACTGTCCTATATTATACTGTACTTTTCTATGCTATACTATACCATACTGTCCTATATTATACTGTACTTTTCTATGCTATACTATACCATACTGTCCTATATTATACTGTACTTTTCTATGCTATACTATACCATACTGTCCTATATTATACTGTACTTTTCTATGCTATACTATACCATACTGTCCTATATTATACTGTACTTTTCTATGCTATACTATACCATACTGTCCTATATTATACTGTACTTTTCTATGCTATACTATACCATACTGTCCTATATTATACTGTACTTTTCTATGCTATACTATACCATACTGTCCTATATTATACTGTACTTTTCTATGCTATACTATACCATACTGTCCTATATTATACTGTACTTTTCTATGCTATACTATACCATACTGTCCTATATTATACTGTACTTTTCTATGCTATACTATACCATACTGTCCTATATTATACTGTACTTTTCTATGCTATACTATACCATACTGTCCTATATTATACTGTACTTTTCTATGCTATACTATACCATACTGTCCTATATTATACTGTACTTTTCTATGCTATACTATACCATACTGTCCTATATTATACTGTACTTTTCTATGCTATACTATACCATACTGTCCTATATTATACTGTACTTTTCTATGCTATACTATACCATACTGTCCTATATTATACTGTACTTTTCTATGCTATACTATACCATACTGTCCTATATTATACTGTACTTTTCTATGCTATACTATACCATACTGTCCTATATTATACTGTACTTTTCTATGCTATACTATACCATACTGTCCTATATTATACTGTACTTTTCTATGCTATACTATACCATACTGTCCTATATTATACTGTACTTTTCTATGCTATACTATACCATACTGTCCTATATTATACTGTACTTTTCTATGCTATACTATACCATACTGTCCTATATTATACTGTACTTTTCTATGCTATACTATACCATACTGTCCTATATTATACTGTACTTTTCTATGCTATACTATACCATACTGTCCTATATTATACTGTACTTTTCTATGCTATACTATACCATACTGTCCTATATTATACTGTACTTTTCTATGCTATACTATACCATACTGTCCTATATTATACTGTACTTTTCTATGCTATACTATACCATACTGTCCTATATTATACTGTACTTTTCTATGCTATACTATACCATACTGTCCTATATTATACTGTACTTTTCTATGCTATACTATACCATACTGTCCTATATTATACTGTACTTTTCTATGCTATACTATACCATACTGTCCTATATTATACTGTACTTTTCTATGCTATACTATACCATACTGTCCTATATTATACTGTACTTTTCTATGCTATACTATACCATACTGTCCTATATTATACTGTACTTTTCTATGCTATACTATACCATACTGTCCTATATTATACTGTACTTTTCTATGCTATACTATACCATACTGTCCTATATTATACTGTACTTTTCTATGCTATACTATACCATACTGTCCTATATTATACTGTACTTTTCTATGCTATACTATACCATACTGTCCTATATTATACTGTACTTTTCTATGCTATACTATACCATACTGTCCTATATTATACTGTACTTTTCTATGCTATACTATACCATACTGTCCTATATTATACTGTACTTTTCTATGCTATACTATACCATACTGTCCTATATTATACTGTACTTTTCTATGCTATACTATACCATACTGTCCTATATTATACTGTACTTTTCTATGCTATACTATACCATACTGTCCTATATTATACTGTACTTTTCTATGCTATACTATACCATACTGTCCTATATTATACTGTACTTTTCTATGCTATACTATACCATACTGTCCTATATTATACTGTACTTTTCTATGCTATACTATACCATACTGTCCTATATTATACTGTACTTTTCTATGCTATACTATACCATACTGTCCTATATTATACTGTACTTTTCTATGCTATACTATACCATACTGTCCTATATTATACTGTACTTTTCTATGCTATACTATACCATACTGTCCTATATTATACTGTACTTTTCTATGCTATACTATACCATACTGTCCTATATTATACTGTACTTTTCTATGCTATACTATACCATACTGTCCTATATTATACTGTACTTTTCTATGCTATACTATACCATACTGTCCTATATTATACTGTACTTTTCTATGCTATACTATACCATACTGTCCTATATTATACTGTACTTTTCTATGCTATACTATACCATACTGTCCTATATTATACTGTACTTTTCTATGCTATACTATACCATACTGTCCTATATTATACTGTACTTTTCTATGCTATACTATACCATACTGTCCTATATTATACTGTACTTTTCTATGCTATACTATACCATACTGTCCTATATTATACTGTACTTTTCTATGCTATACTATACCATACTGTCCTATATTATACTGTACTTTTCTATGCTATACTATACCATACTGTCCTATATTATACTGTACTTTTCTATGCTATACTATACCATACTGTCCTATATTATACTGTACTTTTCTATGCTATACTATACCATACTGTCCTATATTATACTGTACTTTTCTATGCTATACTATACCATACTGTCCTATATTATACTGTACTTTTCTATGCTATACTATACCATACTGTCCTATATTATACTGTACTTTTCTATGCTATACTATACCATACTGTCCTATATTATACTGTACTTTTCTATGCTATACTATACCATACTGTCCTATATTATACTGTACTTTTCTATGCTATACTATACCATACTGTCCTATATTATACTGTACTTTTCTATGCTATACTATACCATACTGTCCTATATTATACTGTACTTTTCTATGCTATACTATACCATACTGTCCTATATTATACTGTACTTTTCTATGCTATACTATACCATACTGTCCTATATTATACTGTACTTTTCTATGCTATACTATACCATACTGTCCTATATTATACTGTACTTTTCTATGCTATACTATACCATACTGTCCTATATTATACTGTACTTTTCTATGCTATACTA
>RDPX01000513.1:337996-363240 GCA_003991215.1 Morbakka virulenta | reverse complement strand
AAGAATTTAATTTTCTTGGATCAATGATAAGTAACCAAGGAGGAAATAGTAAAGAGGTAAGAAGGAGACTCGCTATGGCAAGATCAACAGTTACAACGCTGACCAAGATCTGGAAAGACCGCGGTATATCTACAGTGACAAAAACTCGTTTGATGAAATCGTTGGTGTTTTCTATAGCCTTGTATGGATGTGAGAGCTGGTCACTAAAAGTGTCTGACATTCAAAAAATTAGTGCATTTGAGTTATGGTGCTGGCAGCGTCTCCTTAGAATACCATGGACAGCGAAAAAGACAAATGAATTTGTTTTGAACTCAATAGGAAATCCAGATAGTCTTACAAATGAAGTTCAACGACAGAAATTATGTTATTTTGGTCATATATCTAGAAGAGATGGTTCCAACTTGGAGAAAGTAATCATGCAAGGAAAGGTTGAAGGGAGTAGGAGGCAAGGAAGACCACCGAGAAGATGGATAGATGGGGTGAAGTCAATAATGAATATGAACTGGCAAGAACTTAACAACGCGAAAAGTGGCAAAAACTGGTCAGAGAGGTCACTAAAGGTTGATAACGATCTATAGACTACGACGACGATAGATGGAAACGCCTACACGTAACCTTAACATAAGAAATGAAATTATTACAGTACGGAAAATGATAAAACATGTATATAGCAAAATCTTATATGCGAAATTACTATAACTAATAATGTGATAGAAAAAACTCCTGTAAATAGAAAAGTACAATAATGATAATGACAATAAAAATTACTTCTGTCCTTTTGCTCCGAAAAATGGGCATTTCTGACCTTTACCTTTTCAAAAACCGATAGCTAATGGTACATGTCCATAGCGGCCTTATCATTTGTGCCAAGTTTGGTTGAAATCAAGCCAGTAGTTTTTGCGCTACACCTTGCAACAGACACACAGAGAGGCAAACGGACAGACAGCGTGACAGGCCTCCCCTATCTCCCTGTCCTAAAGTAGTTTCCAGATTTACTGGGAACTACAAAAACAAAATAAACATGTAATAACTTCAAAACTAAACATGGGTGGGTTGAATAACCACGAGGATGACTAATAAATTTTGCATGATTGACCAATTAATGCTAAAACGAGGGAGGATCAAAAGCACCATGTGACAAATTCCCAAAACAGTAACTCGGTACTTATTTCTGGTTGGGACGTGCACCTTTGGAGGTGCTCTTGTGTTTTCTACCGCCTTTTATGCAGCTGTACTTCAGCTCGTAATACAGCAACTTTACCGTTTGATCAGCATTTTCTGGCACTTTGCTTCCTTTTTCCTGGCAGGCTGGGAAGCCCTGCTGTCCCTCTTCCAGTAACTGACTTTCTGTGTCTCCTCAAATTTTTTGATGGCCTCTTCAAGATGTAAAAACGAGGAGAACGAGTCGCCCTTACTCAGGCTGGCCATATTTCACCGCGGTTGGTTTGAAAAGAAACAGAAATTGGACGATGGTTTGAAGAGACTAGAAATTGCCACTGAGAACGGAAACGTGGCACTTCAGGTGACTTCAATAGATCGACCAATGAAATTTTACTTCTACACGGGACGGTAAAATAGGGTTCTATTTATTTAGCAGAGCGCCCTAAATAGACACTATCTTTTAAAGACCAAAAATTAAAAATTTTTCTTCAATACGCAGTATAGCAACAGTTTGGAAAAGGAGACCTCAAAATTGACGCAAATGTTTAGGTTGGAAAGACCCTCTGTGTTTGACATTCATATCACGGTCTGAATGATTGAGAATAAGTCAGCACAATATTTATTTTTGTGGCAATATAATCGAATTTTCTATTAGTCCAAATTCAGTTCTGGACAGAATTGAGTAAAGGAGACCGCAAAATTTATGATCATGTTGCAAAGACGTTATATTTCTGCAATAAACAAATTTGTTGAAATTCACATGACAGTCTAAGTGATTTAAAAGATGTCAGCACAATCTTCATTTTGGTCACCAAATGACCAAATTCTCCCAATTGTCTAATAGCCAGTATGTAAACATTTGGAAAAGGAGAAGTCATAATTAACATGATTATTTTTATTGAGAGACCCGCTATTTTTGCTGTCAAGGACTCTAATGCCATTCAGATGCCGGTCTTACTGATTTGCATTTTTTAAAGGAAAAATTCATTTTTTCCCCCAAATTAATATAATTTCAAAGTTGTCAGTATGACACTGTGGAAAAAATGTAATATTTTAAGTTGCAAGGGCTCCCTACTTTTGTCGTGAAGGACTTTTATCACATCTACTTGACAGCCTGAGTGAGTCTGAGTGATTTACAATGTGTTGACACAAAATTTTTATTTCGAAAAATGGTCGAATTTTCCAATTTTACAATTGACCACCATTGGCACAATTTGGTAAACCAGACCTCAGAATTGATGTGAAAAGTTATGTTGCAAAGACCACTTCTTTTAGCTGCAGACGACTTTAATGAAATTCGTATGATAGTCTGAGAGAACACAATGTGTTACAACAAAATGTACATTATGTCCCCAAATCATGAAATTTTCCAATTTCCACAATAGCGGTTATGATAAAAGATGCTTCAAAATTGATGATCATCTCTGTTTCAACGGACCGCCACTTTTGATATAAATTAGATTAATAACCTTTTTTTCATGCAGACCTAAGTTAGTTAAAATGTATTGAAATAAAATTCATTTAACTTTCAAGATGATTGATTTTTCAAGTTTTTCTTTAACTGCTCTAGGCACAACTTTGGAGAAGAGAAGTCGAAATTGATTTTATGTCTTATGTTGCGAAGACCTCATATGTTTGCTTTAAATGGGTTTCATCAAATCCACATTCCACTGTGAGTGATTTGGAATGTGTTAGCACAAAATACATTTCATTCGCCAAATGATCAACTTTTCCAATTGTCCAATATCCGGTATGGCCACAGTTTGGTAATGGATTTCTGAATATTTATGCAAATATTTATGTTTGCAAAGACGCCTTAATAATTGAGTTTAGTGAGGTTCTCATGCGGGTCTGAGTGATTTGCAATCTAATAGCAGAAAATCCATTTTTTTCGCCAAATGATCAAATTTTGAAAACAGTCCGAGAACATAAAAATTACTATGAACGTTTATGTTGCAAAAATAAATTACATTTACTGTAACTAATTATGATATTATGCACAAAGCGGTGAGATCGACTCAACATAGGCTAGCAGAAAATACTTCTGTATCGAAAGAAAATTTGAACGTGAGCGGTCCAAATGATGTGAAACTATCGTGAATTTTAATTTTAATTGTGTTAGAATCAAATTCATTTTCTGGGGCGAACCGCGAGAAAATTAAACTTAGGGCCAACGCTCAAGAAATTTTTTTAATTTAGGTGCCCTAGATTGCTTAAAATCGACTCCAAATTTTAACTTTTCTTGAAAGGAGAAACTGTTTTAAACCTCTTAAACCTCCCAAACAATACAAAAACTAATAAGAAATAACTATAATTATGCATGTTTAAATAAATTTGAATAACATTTATTCATTATAAATCCAAGCCAGCTGAATGAATTTTTCTTGGATACATTTACAAAAACAACTTCGCTGCATCCTTGTAATTAACCTCAACATTTCTGGTTATGTTCATTATCGCTAAAGCAGTCAGATGGTTCGATGTCATGCTAGAGCGCAACCATGTTCTCATTCTTCTCATAACTGAAAAGCTCCGCTCTCACTCACCTGATGTCACAGGCAATGTACAACCAACCTTCAGCAAAATGTATACATTAGAAAATGCATCAGGTTATATTCTGTAATAGCTTTAGCAAGGCCATCTGGGCGGTCCTCTGCTTTCATCTCCTTTTCCATGAGATTATTTCCTGATCTAGAATCTCAGAATTGGACAAATCATCCCTATATTGTTGCTCTCAAATCATCAGTAGAAAAGCTGTCGAAGTCAGGATTGCAAATAATGGACGGGATAAGTAGAAGCAATTGTGACGCTGTGGTAGTGAATTTGTTGAATCAAAATTTTAATTTCAGTAATGAATTTGTCAATTAAGGGTATCGCTATCGTACGACAGTAGTACTCCTTTGGATTTTATTTTGGGTTGTTATTATGATGCATTTGTCTTGCTGCAGTTCGAGGGATCGACTGTTCCACAGTCAAACTTTCTGCCATTCTTGTTGATTGTTTCTGGATTGTATCAATCGCCTTGCCAATGCACTCCCTGATATGCTTTAAGTCGTCAATGCAGCTTTGCACTTTATTGTGTGCTTTCAAAATGTCGATTAATCTGCCCCGTACATTCTTGGTACTGCCAGCAGGAGGATACAGAAGCTGGTAAAGAAATACCAAACCAATGATAAACTGGAATTTGGTGAAAGCTTGAAAATAGCTGTTTGCATCTTGTTTGATCTTTGGATCCCAACTATATGTATTAACACCATCAAAATCATCAGTCTTAGGATGCGTTCTACAATTTATCTCAAATGCCTTCACAATGAAAGCCATTGATAGGTAGAAATGTTCATATGAAATGTCGCGGTCAGACCAACGAGTTTTGCATAAAACTATCAACACCTTTTATTTTTTTGCCCCAACGCTACGTAGTTATTATATACGAATTTTTTTTACAGGATATATCTACAGTCAAATCATATATACATATACTCAATCTACAGACAGTACTGTTTCGCCCTTTGTGGGTTCATCAGTGCAGCACAGAGTTTCTGAGACATAACATAATATATATATATATATGTATATATATATATATACTGTTATCACAGATGTCCTGTTCAAAAATAACCTACAGTTATTTATTAGTTAAAAATCGCCAAAAAGAAAAAAGAAAACTAAAAGAACTTCGATTTGCAGAAGAAACTAAAATATACTGTTTAAAGCTCACTTCCAGAAATAGGGATGCAAATCGACATTAATTAATAAAGGCTAAATCCGCATCACGTAGAATTAAGTGTCAAGGAAGCCCCAGGCAGTTGTAGGACGAGATCCTAAATATTTTAGGACGTCTTTTGGGATATCTCTGAAACTTCCTGGTCGGGTAATATTATGTTCTGTCTAAATCTTGTTTAAAAATTCTAAAATCATTCTCTTTTTTTTCGATTGACATTGAAAACAATTTCTCCCTGATAGTATAAAGATTTTCTCGCTATTTCTAGTTCTACTTTCGGTACTTTAAGAATATTCCCGTTATTTCTGGTGTTAATGCCAGTTTGCCTCCATTTATAGTATTCGTTGAATTCACCAAACACTTCATCAGAATAAAGACACTTATGGACAAATGTACATAACTTCTTCTTGTTGGTTGATTCAATTTCAGGTATCTTCTCGCCATTTCCAATTATCACCTGCACCCATGTTTCAAGTTGCGGGATTCGATTTTTTATGTATGGAGGAGTCAAACCATGCAATGACAAAAACAGTATGTAAGAATAGGGACGATAAGAGACTGGCAGATGGTTTTCGTAGTTTTGGAATCCATAAAGTTTTTCATTTTTCGCAAGAGATGGGTTCTCGATGAAGCTTTCTTGATCGTTTTTGATAGATGTTGGGTCATACTAAGTGAAGTAGTTAAAGTAAGTCCCAAGTACTTATTTGACTCAGTGGTAGCAATAGGTGTGAAGTTTCGTTGTACATGTAAGGTGTCATCGTCCAACTTTTTCATTCGTTGACTTGTCCCAAAAATCATTGCTTCCGTCTTCCCCTTTTTACAGTTAATAGTAAGTTCGTTCTCTCTTAACCAATCTGTCAGCGCACTAAAGTCTTTTTGAAGGTGTTTCTCAACGAGACTTTTATCTTTATCAGCAAAATATATCACTGTATCGTCGGCGTATATTAACATACTGCAAGATGATAGGGTTTGGATGGTATCGTTAAAATGTAGTAAATACAGTAAAGGAGCCAGTATCGATCCTTGTGGTATGCCATAGAAGATTGAGTAGGTTTTGATATTACATTTTGATAGGAAGCCTACTGATTTCTCTCAAAGAGGTAACTGGTCAGCCATTCACGTTCGATTCCTGAGATACCATATGATGCAAGTTTATTAATGATTGATCCATGGTTAATCGTATCGAGCGCTTTACTAAAATCAATAAATACTGCACCAGTAAACTGTCCCTTATCCATTGCTCGTCGGACCTCATCAGTAAAGAATGCGTTTGCGTGCTCAGTTGAACGATGACGGCGAAAACTGAATTGCCTTTCTGATAATAAATTGTTCAATTGAACAATGTGCTTCAGTAATTTCTCGCGTTTTGGAGAGAGATTGAAAAATAATGTTTCCACTTTATGTTTCCAGAATATTGTTGATGGTTGGATTTTTACATGATGCTGCAGGTGACACATACAGATTTTGGCTACAGAAGTGGGTAACGATTGCTGATGCGGAGGATTCCTTAAAAATATACGAGGAAGCACCTTTCTTCTTTGCATATTGCATATTGCATATTGGCTGCACCATCGTAACATTGTCCTTTGTATTCCTCAACGTTTACACCAACATCCTCATAAAACTATATATTTAGGTGTCTTTACATGACACCCCTGTTATACTAATTGTACTGCAGTTAAAGTAATTTTTTTCGTCACTATGTCATTCCTTTGCTTTAAAAGCAACAGCTAGGTACAAAATTGAAAATTAGTGGTCAAAACTGATGTACGGATTTCAATGCAAAATCCCTATTTTTTGGCTTATAATGTCAATTAGAACAATTGAATGGACGTTTTAGTGCTTGAAAATGTTTTCCACGAAAATGCGTTTTGTTTTCCTTATAATCAATTTCTGAAATTTGTTCACTAGCGATTAGAAAGAGAGTATCTTGACCCTTTACTAAGGTACAGCGTGATGATTTGTCCGGCAAAAGGCTTCTAGTTTTGATATTAAATATTTGAGATGTCTTTATTTGCCACCCCTCTTACGCTGATTGTCTTGGAAACAAAGTAAATTATTTTGTCACTATGTCATTCCTTTGGATTAAAAGCAACCGTTGAGTACTAAATTGAAAGTTGGTGGTCAAAACTGATGCACGGATTTATTGCAAAAGCCCTATTTTTTGGCTCTGAATGATCATTATCAGAATTAATTGGGTGTTTTAGTGCTTGAGAATATCTTTGACGAAAATGCTTTTCGTTCGCCTTACGATCAATTTTTGAAATTTTTCCAATTTTGGTTAGAAAGAGAGTGCAATAAGCGGTCACTATGGTAGAATGTGATGATTTGTCCGGGAAAAGGCCTCTGGTTTTAACATAAAAATTTAGGTGTCTTTATTTGCCACCCCTCTTATGCGAATTGTGTCTGGCCCAAATTATTTTTTTTTTGGCTTTATGTCATTTCTTTGGTTTTGGTTTTGGTGCTTTTTGTACAATTAATGACTAGTTTCTGAAGTTTGTCCAATTGCGCTTAAACAGAGAGTACCATTACCAGTCACCAAGTCCTGCGTGCTCATTTGTCCGGGAAAAAGCTTCTGGTTTTATTATAAAATATTTAGGCGTCTTTACTTGCCAGACCCTGTTATGCTAATTGTGTTGGAGTCCAAGTAAATTGTTTTGGCTTTTTGTCATTCCTTTGTTTTAAAAGCAACAGCTAAGTGGAAAATTGAAAATTGGTGGTCAAAACTGATGTACGGAGTTTAATGCAAACCCCCTATTTTTTGGCTCCAAATGGTCGTCAGCACAAGTAAATTGCTGTTTTAGTGCTTGACAATGTCTTTGCCGAAACTTCGTTTCGTTCGCCTGATGATCACTTTCTGGAAATGGTCAATTGCAATGAGACAGAGAGTACCATGACCGATTAAAAAAGTACCGTTTGATGAATTTTTTGCAAGAGACTAATGCTTTAAATAAAGTGTTTAGGTGTCCTCACTTGTCAGACCCTGTTATGCTGATAGTGCTTCAGTCAAATTAAATTTTTTTGTCACAATTTGATTTCTTGGCTCTGAAAGTGACAACAAACCATAAAATTGAAAATTGGTGGAAGAAATTGGAGTGACGGCTCTTGTTGCATAAACCTAGTTTTCTTTTGTTACGACTATTACCACAATTACATGGCCGTTTGAGTGCAATGCGGTGGCCTAAACATAAATGTGTTTCGTTTGCCAAATGATCAATTTTCGAAATGTGTCCAATTACGATTAGAAAAAGAGTTAAATGTATATGTGAATATGTAATATAATAATAATATATAAAAACCATGATTTTCAAATTTTACCATTATTTTCCCTTTTCATTTTCTTACTATTTTCAATTATTTAATTTTTTTACTCTTCACTTTTTTAACTTTTTTCACTTTTAAAAATTTATTACATTTTTCATTTTTTCACTTTTTACACCTTTTCACTTCTTTCAAATTTTTCTATTTTTTACTTTTTTCACTTTTTCAATTTTTTCCCTCTTTTTGCTTTTTGACTTTTTCACTTTTTTATTTCTTTTGCTTTTTATTTTTAAAGCTTTTTTATATTTTTAAACATTACCATTTTTTCCCTTTTTCATTTTATTACTATTTTCACTTTTTTCACTTATTCTCTTTTTTAGTTTCTTCCCTTTTTTTCTTTCTCAATTTCTCATTTAAACTTTTTTTTCACTTTTTACATTTTTTTCACATTTTAATTTTTTTTCACTTTTTTCTCTTGTTCACTTTTATATTTTTTAGTATTTTCACTATTTTTTATATTTTCACTTTTTCTTTTTTAATTTTTTTTACTATTTTCAGTTTTATTTTCAGCTTTTAATGACCAGTTACAAAATAACTGTGTCGTGATTTTTGTTGCCAAAGACTTCAGTTTTTAATAATGGAGGCGTAAGGTTTCTTTACATCCAAAACTGGGTCAAGCTAATTCTGCTGCACTCAAAGTAAATTTTTTCGACTCTATTTGATTACGTAGTTTTGAAAGAAACCGCTAACCATGAAATTTAAAATTGGTGGTGGAAATTGATATGATGCATTTTGTTTCACAAACCCACTTTATTTTTGTTGCAACTATTACCACAATTACATGGCCGTTTGAGTGCAGGCTATTGCTACAGCAAATGCTTTCGTTTGCCAAATGATCAATTTCCGAAATCTTTCTGATTGTGATTAGAAGAAGAAAATAATATTTTCATCAAATATAATGAATATAATGATTTGCTATAGCGATCCCTGAGCAAGCAGAAAGAAAAGGAAGAAGATTCTCAAACCTTATATCGTCTTTGGAAGTTGGAATGCATTCGGTAAATGGTGCCATAGTAACCTAAATTTTATACGTTTTAGTAAAGACTGTTTAAGTTATCCCATTAGTCACATATTTTCTATGCCACTGTTAGAACAACTAGTAATTTTTATCAGTATGATTCTCCTGTCTTGCCATAATCTGGCTAGAAAATGAGGTTGTGACTTTTAATCATACAAACCTGCAGTATGTTATTTCGAGGACTTGTTGACACCACCAATAAGAAGTAATTCAATAAATGCAAATTTTGTGATTACCAAGAAATTGCTATACTTGATTCTAATGAAAGTACAAGTCATATTTTGGGTTTGTCTAGCTGGGGAGAAATGAAACAAAATCATTGAGGGATGCCAGAAAGAATGTTTCTAACCTGTGCTACTATATACTCGAATATCAGTGTTGCTGGTTCTACCTTTCGTGTCTAAATCAGGTGAGAGATGCGTGCACCTTGTCTTAAACTTGACATATGTTTTGTTCATTTGATGATAAAGTCTTTGGTTTCATAAACTGTTTCATTACCATGTAGGTCATAAGGTGAATCATGTCCATTACTTGTAATATACTCTACATTAGAGTAGAATTATCATTCTTGTATATTATTGTAATTATTATCTGATAAAATTAATTTAATTAAATTAATTAATTAATGTAATTATTATCTAATTATTATCTTTTTCTGAGCGAGTGTCGTCGATTTTCAACTGATCAATTTACATCTCAGATGGCGATTTATCTTAAATTGATCAGTTGAAAATCGACGACACTCTCTCAGAAAAAGATAATAATTAGATAATAATTATCCGTCCAAACGGAAAGATTATGACAACACTAAGCAGCGGATGGACTTATAAAGAATCCGCTAACTACATCTTAGATGACGACTTCGGATTCTTTATAAGTCCATCCGCTGCTTAGTGTTGCCATAATCTTTCCGTTTGGACGATATTTGTTTAACAGACTATTTAAGTTTTATAATATTACCAAAGGTAAAAAAGCAGCTGAAACTCTTTAGAAAGACTGCCGCATAGAACATACAAGCAGAACTTGCAAGCAAAATGTACGTATGGGAATTTTAATTAATGTGATCTAGTGGAAATTTCACAAGGAAAGTTCGTATGGAATGTTCACACAGAATGTTTATACTGTGGTACTGTGTTACTTTTAAACATTTTTGTTTTCGTCATAATCTCTTTGGACTTTTTTAAGGTCTGTCACCCTAAGCAAGGCTTAAGCCAATTAAGCGCAGAGGGTTATTTTTCTTAATTAATTTCTTTCTTCTTTGTACTTTCCAAGTCTTTATGGTTTTCTCCTTTTTTTATTTCCAAAAACAATTAGAAACTCAGTAGTATGCTATCTATAATGGAGAACTAAATTGGCTGTAGTATTTCCAGGGGCGTAACCGAAGTTGAACTACCAACACTCATGTATGGTACTGTTGATTTAAACACTCAAGCGATACTACCACTGCTGATTGAGCAATATCTTTCACACAGTGGCCGGTAACACTTGAAATGGCACGAAAAACAGGATTTATGTGGGTTTAAAAAATATGAAATAGCTTATCATAAATAACGATGGCTTTAAAAACGCTTGGTCGTTTTTACCTCCCTCAACTTTGAGGTTGAAAGGCTTTTATTTTTTTCTCCTTGAGTACTTTGAAAATTTTCACAATTAGTGCAATATTTAAATGTTCGACTTCCAGTGTCATTGGACAAAGAGAATACTTAAGGCATTGAATATATAAAAAGAACACTGAAATATGCATAATAACGGAATAACGATTTAAAGGGTGTGAAATCAAAGTTGTGAATGGATGCCATAACAGCAAATTGGACACATTAAAAGTACTCAGATATTGCTCTCTTGATTTGTAAATTACATCTTTTGACTTTTTTTAAAGACGACAAATATCACAGAAAGTGTCATTTTTGTGTACCTCAAAAGGCTGAAATGCCTGCCCTTTAAGATAACGGAGGCGGGCCTAATTGTCATTACCTTATGTAGAATAAAAGAATTTTAGTATGAATTTTTCACTTGTTATGCACAAAAAATTGCCAACTCTATCTTAACCTCAGTATTATCAAGGACAACATGAGGTCAATTTCTCATATTCTGCTTTCGTTCAGACAAATACTAGTAAAAAAGCTGTTTATCAAAGAGTCTACGAAATACATAGATTTAGATTTGTTAATATTTAATCAATGATAAGATAAAATATAGTGTAAAGTGAGCTTTAAAACAATTGGGTGATGATTTTAATAATTATCGGTGCCTGCAGCTCCCGCTCAGTGTCATACTGTTTATTGAGAGAATTCTAATTAATTTAATGTATTGTTATATTTCTGGACCATAAATAGACCATTTTTGTGTGTAAAATACGGCATTAAATCATTAATGTTTTCCTTCTCCTTCTTCTACTTTTTCATCTTTGTCTTTTTCTTCTATTTTTTTCTTCTTCTTCTTCTTCTTCAAGCTTTAAGGGTGCAATTACTCTCAGGCCAATGTGGGGTCAGCTGTTTGCAGCTAGACTTGTGATTCATCAGAGGAATAAATGTCTAAATAAGTAAAAGCAGGCAGATTTGATGGTTTGATGTAAATATGGTAATGCTAACCGAATAAAAATTTTAAAGGATGTAAGAGGTCATATTAATATACTGGCATAATCACCCTTCCAACTATAACTCCAACAATATGTTGAAACTCCGTCGTCTGCCACTTTGAAAAGATAACTAGGAGGAAGACCTCCAGTTCTAATTATAGACACATGCAAGTACAGTCAGTGTCAAACCTGTGATTGTACCCTATGAGACAAATAAAAACTTCTTCATAGCCACAGGGCCAGCTCTGGGGCAGGCCAAAAGCCTGGGTGAGATAATTTTCCTCCAAGTTTAGCCTAGGCCAAACATTGGGTGTATATCATTAGCCGGTCACTTTACAGATATGCACATCATCCAGGGTATGCTGAGGTTTCAGTTACTCTAATTAATGCAGGCCCTGTTGTTTTAGAGATGAGAAAACATCAAATGCCAGAAACAAAAATACCTAAACCTTTTAAGTTGTATGAAACTGCTCTAAATCAAACGTTCTTCTACCAGACTTAATCACTGTTTTCTACTTATGTAAATTTCAGGGAAATTGTTTTGCCAAACATCCTTCATGACGACAACCAGATAATATTTTTGAGATTCCAGAAATTCCATATTTTATCTGCCTAATTATGGAATTTTGTTTAATGTTAAAACTAACTTGTTTAAAAAGATCTGACTAGTTGGAGTATTTTATCCCTTTCCATTCTATACAGATTAAGCTTTACTTTCTTTGTAAAGAGGACACACTAGCCCGTTCTGAAGGTATAGAGGAACTCATGCCATTTAGTATTAAAGTGAAGGTTTATAGTGTCATAGTTCTTTGCTTATGCCAACCATGATTTAATAATATTTAAGAAGAACTCTCCCTGTTCATTGTTGACAGAGACGATCGCCAAGAAAAAAAGAGACGTTCTGGATGTTTATATTTTAGAAAAATCAACATAAAAAGGAAACAACATAGACCGGATTCAGTTAACAGCATGTGTTAACCTAACCAAGTCAAAACGAGATCATTTACCATATTGTTGATTATAGTGTTGTTCACTCTTGACAGAGACGATTGCAAAGAAAAAGAGACGTCCTAGTTGTTTATATTTGAAAAACACCAAAATAAAAAAGAAACAACATAGACTGGCTTCAGTTAACACCATGTGTTAACCTAACCAAGTCAAAACGAGAACATTTACTATATTGTTGATTGTAATGCAGAATCTTTTGCTTAATCACAAATGCCGTGAAAGCTTGGAAACAAATGCTAAAAGAATAATTGGTAGAAATATGTCCGCTTTCAAGTTATAAGCTTTGGGGACTACTCAAATTACGTTTTTATTACTTAAATTTTGTAGGCAAAAGGAATTTATGTTTAGTCTTTAATTCCTTTATATAGTAAACTAATAATAGTAAGACGCTGCTCGGCTATTTTTTTTGTTTACCTCATTGATCAAATACACTCAACTTGTTTTTCTGGCGTTTTGGTGCAAGGTATTTTATGAACTAGAAATTACCTTTTCTAAAGTTATGAACACAAAGACAAGATGGGGCGCGGAAGGGCGCGACAACCTTGTCATTAAGGAACACAGAAATATCGTCTGCACAGCACTAATGTATGTACTGGCCCGCCAATGGCTCTTTCTACCGTTGGAAAAACATGTGTTGGAAGGAATGACAGGATACAATGATAACTATTACAAAGGAAAATGAAGCCAAGAAAGATACATCCACCTGTGCAAGTGTACAAGAACAGTAAGTCTCATGGGAAGAAAAGGTACTGGAAAAGAAGAAGCACGGAGCACAAATTAGGGGAATGGGAACAAGCATGACCAAGCTTTCTGATAAGATTCACAAATGAAACCCTTCCAAGCCCAGGAAACCTGGTGAGATAAAAATTAAAAATTAGTATAGGCTGGGCAAATCAAATATTTTTGTTTAAAAGGATTTAAATGTTAAGGTCAACGATATTTGGAATTCGGTGAATTACTTAATTTTCAACAATTAAATTTTTAAAAATAGTAAGGATTAAAAGCTGAAGCAGGCTGAAAATGAAACACCTGCCTAGATTAAGCTTGATTTTGGACATCAAAATCAGTGGGCTTCGTAGACATGAAAAAGAAAAATGAAAAACATGCACATATAAATGCATTTGTTGAATTAGTTTTGTGTCTAGAAAGTTGTTATACCTTATTAATTTTAGAACATAGTATACATTATATTGAAAACACATATTTTACCTCTTCAGTTTCGTTAGTTCTCTAGTGGCCAGGGGGAGTTATCCTTTTAACGTGTAATATTCGGCATTATTTGCAATGATTGAGGGGTCACCTAAATAAAAAAGCAACGTTTACTCTTAAACCTTAACACTACAGTCATGTCATCAGTAGTCAGAAAATTAATTTTACCAACCACTAGTGAAAGCCTGTTCAGAGGAATATTACACCCAAGGAAGGATTAGTCTACTTCAAACGGCGAAGAGTGAAGATTGGGCTTCACTAAAGACAAATAGCACAAGTGGGGGGTTGCCATCAACCATGAATGCCTTTGTGATGCAGCAGACCAACCAATGGGACACATTATGCATAGGTTGCTCCCTGGGCTATCATTTTTCCAACCAAGACGTCAGAGATACAAACAGAACTCCCTATGAAATTATTTAATATTCGCAAAATACGACATTGTGATGATACTAGTGGAGCAAGGCTAGATACATTACTCCACTACAAGGTTATTAAAGAGAATCGAAATTCACAATCAATTTTGAATATCCATTTGAAATCCTCTATTTTCAGGTTCAAGGTATGCTTATTATGAATTGAATTTGTAAAATCATCTTAGATATTTAGATTTGAATTCATTTGCATAGTTGTGGAGAATAAATTATCAAAACTCAAGATCAATTGATAATAAATTACTGCGTTTCAATTCAGGAGGATAAACCCGCTATTCCTTGCTTGATTTTTCCATAAATTTATAGTTTTAACAAACATCCTACATAAAAAGTTGTTTCTATGTAATAGCTCACATTTGCACATAAACCCACAAGGCTGTTTTCTTCTAAAATCTAGGTTTTAATATGGTCAAAATTCCATGCTTATAAAGAAAAATGTACGAACCTTTTGTTGTAATGTAGGGACTCTTAATAAAGACGAATACCTCTTCATCTTTAAGCCTATCTGTTGAGTCAGGGTAAGCTGATTTTTCTCTACTAATATTTAATGTGGTTTTCTCTTCTTGGTGTAGCTCCTTGATGTTTTCTTTGATGTTGTGTGCGCCATCTGAGTCATGACCTTTCTCTTGGTCTTTCTTCTGGAAAATAACTCCAATACAGCTGTTTCGCTATATCCTCTTTGTCCTTACGCACCACATTGCCAAACAAAGTCAACTAAGGTTCCCTGATTTTCTTTGCTACACCTCTAATTCCTTGCTTTGTCCTAAAGTTTTCAATTCTCTTTCTGCGTTTCAGATTCATCTCCTCATCTTTTTGTCAGCCCTCTCCTGTAGTTTCACTTTTGTCTTATGGGGTGTCAATTTTTCTGGTCCGTAGAGAAATACGGACTTAACTCCAGTCTTGTAAACTTTAGGTACGTGAGATTTTTGCATCTCAGACAAGTCCAGGTAGCTCCTTTCATTTTCTTCAGGCTTTTTAGTCACTCCTCACTTGATGCCTTTTTCACGCAAAGCCTACTTTGTACCCTAAGACGCTTAATCTTTAACTGGCTTCTTTTGTCTTTCTGTTCAAACAACTCTCCCCTTATTTCAGTGTCAGCAAGAAAAGATGCAAAAATACAAAATTTGAATCCTTTATAATGCTTCGGTTGCTCACTGAGGCTTTTATGTATGGTAATCACTAAACTACAGAACAAACAAGTACTTTAAGATTGCAACTGAGAAAAACTATGTTCTTTGATGTTCAGTGCACTCCGCCCCCCGCCCCCCCCCTGTCAAGCTGCCACACCACTGTGGACACATTCTTGGTTGCTTTTAGTAAAACTCATCTAAATACTTAATTAAAATATACTTATATTCCAATTTTTGAAATATTTAGATTCCAACTTTTGCATTAGATACTACCTGTTCGCTCTAAAGCGGACAAGGTATTGAGAAAAAAAATCACCCTCGAAAAGGTAAAAGAGTTCATTGTAAGTGTGCACAAGGAAAAGCACTAACTCTATTTGGTTATCTAGCCTTGACTCAAATATACTAATGTGAGAAGGTTTATTTCACTTTTGATAAGATAATTACAGTCATACATAAATGCAATCTTCAATGAAGGTCTATCGTCTGCTTGATATACTGACTCTTTTATTTAGGACTATTCTCTGTCTCTGTCTCTCTGTCTGTCTCTCTGTCTGTCTCTCTTTCTCTCTCTCTCTCTCCCTCTCTCTTTCTGTGTCTTTCTTTCTTTTACTGCTGAGTTTCAACAGTTGATTTAAAATCATGGTCATCTACAATTTACAGTTTATCACACTTGGTCACCTGCATCTATCTTCTCAAACAATTTATATATTTCAGAACATCTATCTTTCATCAACTGTATTTCGATGTAATATACGGCAGTGGTACAATTGCTTCTTCTCCTTTGTGCCGCATCGGAGTCTGACGTTGGCGACTAAGTTCCTAAAGCCTGTCCATTTGCAACCTTCACAGCTCTTCCACCTCAATAACCACCGCCAATGCCACACTCTGAAAAAAGTCAGTTCTTTGGCACTTTCGCCTCCGCTTCCCTTCCATGAAGTCTTTTGTGCACAATTTTTCGATTGAATTTTCTCTCAGGATGTGACTAATAAACTTCAACTCTCTGTGTCTAGTTGTCCTTTTCAAATTTTTCTTTTCCCCGATATTCTTCTAGCACTTCCGTATTTGAATTTATGCTTTCTCCATCCAAGATATTCGTTTTATCCTTCCGTAGGTCCTCTTTTGCGTGGCTTCTAAATGCTTCATGTCTGAGTTGGTGAATGTCCAGGATTCGGGGTCGTACATTAAAATGGACCATATGTAACATTTCATTAGTCGTTTCTGTGTTCAATGTCACGTGACCCTAAAAAACAACAAAATATCTGAGCAATATTTAGGGTACAGAACTTGTTACCCCTGGCATCCATACCGCAATTAATTAAAGCAGGAATGCAGTTGTTTCTGATTGCAGATCTAGTGCTGAGGAGACGGTCTTTCCTTTTCTTTTGAAATAAAAATGGTTTTATATACTTAATTTACTACTTCAATAAAAATTTTCATTGACAACAGTGAATGTATTTCCGTTTTCTGGAAGAAGCTATTTTTTGCCAATCTGTTACTTTGATTACTTTGATTATCAATATCAACGGTGGGTGTGAAAAATTGATCTTTAAATAGGTGATTCTCCATACAATTTAAACGGTAGGTATCATCCACGAAAAAGAACTTTTCACTTTTTACTACCATGCCACAAACTTACTTTTAACAATCACGTCTCAAAATCTAATACAGGCATATTGATCATTGGCAAAAATAGTTCAATTTCTAAAAAAATTCTCTCACTGAAATGTTGAATAACAGGAAATCATACTTATTATCCCTTAACTCACAATAATTTTATCGTACCTTTTATTCTGGAAATGGGGCTATTACATTCAATGACCGAAAACAACTTCACTCCAAGTAACTCTCGTACCTCTGAGACTTAAAATCAATCATCAGCAGTATTTCACGCCAATCTGATAGCAATATCGTATTTCCTCAAAAAAACATCGCCCTCTGATAAACGCCGCTATTTATTAAAAGTCGCATCCTTAAAAGCAGCGTTTATTAGAAAACAGACCATATAAGAAATAACGAATAGTCTACAAGAGTCTTGCTTCTATAATTAAAGATATATGCGAATATTGTTTTTTTCGCTTTAAAAGTTCGTCAAAAAGACTTTTCGCATTAATGTTACTTGATGTATAACAGTTGAATAGTGCAGGCACGCTCAAACCAACTTCTCATATCCTTTTGTCATTGACAATTGCGTGGACGTAGTTACCTTCAATTTCAATGAAAACCCTCTGGTTTTCCACAATTCTATCGGTAAATGTCCTACAAAAGTTTCCTCAACTGTCATCTTCTTGTACAATACAATCGTATACCCATCCAGTTCTTTGGTCTTCAAACCATTCATCGCGTTTGCACAACAAGGATTTTGTATTAAACGCCTTCCTCTGATAAACGCCGCCCTCTGATAAACCTGGCCGTCTATTAAAGGTCGCATCTTAAAGTTAGATTATGCAATAAGCGCCGCGGCGGCGTTTATTAGAGGAAATACGGTATTTACAATTAATTCAACCTAAGACTACATACTAACAGTAAATTTCACATGCGTCAGCGTGCCCTTTTGGAAAATTCCACAGTAGGCATTTAATATTATATTGTGAATTCAAAGATAATTCAGGTTAACGGTTTACTTCATTGTTATTTTATTCAGCCTCTTATTTCATCTTTTGGTTCTTTTCGTGCTACCAAATGCGTACGTTCTGCCATCAGTACTAGCCTTCTTGTCCTACTTCCATCTATAAGTTAGTTTAAAAGTACAAAATACCTTTAAGATAGTAGATATTTTATCAACATATTTTAAGCTATTCGTGTCCACTAACAAATTTTAGTTTCTCAAAAATTCTTCCACAGTGATCACTTGTTCAGAAAATAAGAGGAAACATCTTCCTGTGGTTTATCTCAGTGCATCTTTGTACATTAACCAACGTAATTCTAATGTAGCACGAAGACTGGCCGATATCGTCTTTGTACCATATTAAAGAAATATTCATTGTTTACTTAGTAAAATATCTCTGTGTAGTCTTTAAAGATATCAATTTCACTTCTTCCTTAATGTTTTTTTGAGATGAGGGGACATCATGCAGACTACAGAGATAGTCTTTTATACCCCAACGGTCTTTCCTAAAGCCATACAGTTCTTTCCCTTCCTCGCTTTTATTAGTTTTTTTGTTCCTATCGCAGTGATTTGTAGTAGAACCTAAATTACGTCGCTTAGGAGACTTTGAACACACAATGGTGCATCAGATTTCTTTGGTACATTTACAAAACTAAACTTTCCTATGTCATAAAGACCACTTATGGCAAAGACACAATTCCAATGGTCACTTAACCATAGCGTATCACTACGACACGCTGTAGATCTTAAAATTCAGTCGACAGTTGTAACAAACTTAAAGAAAAAAAGAGTTTAATATTTTAGGTGGCAGCGGCATTTATGCACTTACTGACTGGAATTTTCATTTCGTTTGATATCTGTTTACCAAATCGTGAGCATACACAGAACTTTTGGATGTAACTTTATTGTTGTAGTGAGTGGTAGAATTTTAGTGTACTTCTAATCTAATACCTCTGGTTACTTTTTTCGCTCTATTATCAAATACTGTACATTATGTAAAATGTAAAAGCATCTGTCAGTTCAGTAACAAATTTATCCAGTCCTTATTCCTTAGTCGTTTTTTAGCTGGGCTAAAACTGCTCTTACTAACTCATAAATTAGCCCTTCTTTAAATTATCATATTGCTTTTTTTGCTTTTTGGCAAGCTGACTGTTACTTTTCTCGATTTCTATATGAAGATTTCCAGCAATTTAATCAAAGACCTCTTGTAAAATAATGTGTAAACAAATCGGATGTTTCTTTCAAATTACTTCTATTAAATTATTAGGAATTTAAAAGAAAATTGTTATTGAAAAACTGAAAAAAATTGAAAATTGTTGTTGAAAAATTAATTTGTAATCGTTAATACAAATTAATTTTTCCAAATTTTTACTACTTTTCTCTGTTTTCTATTTTCTATGGTTTATTTATCTCAGTATTAATGCTGTTATCCTCTTTTTTTAGTATTCCTCCTTATTTAAAAACAGCCTTTGTGCTGTTGTTGACATAGCTTGTTTAAACTTTAACCTTTTGACCTTTTTTTCTGTCTGTACCACTTCATATTAAGGAGGATAGCGATAGCAAAGGAAACCTTTGAAGGCATATCTGGTATCCTAAAGAATCGAAATAAATATTTGTGAAAATCCTGTTTTTAAAAACCGTACAAGGCATATTGCTACTAGATGAATGGAACTGTGAAGATATGACAGAAAAAATAGAAAAAAGAAACAAAAAAGAATAAGATGAAGCCAAGAGATGAGTCATTCTTAGACTTGAAAACATTTAAATCATATGACGCAGGAAATAACTCAGATCCCAAAGAGATCCAAAAGCTTGCAGTCCCTGAGAAAGACAACAATCATAGAAAGATCTATTACAACGATGGACAACAGCTGAATGAGGATAAAGACGTGGAGAGAAACGAATCACACGAGATGCAACAAACTGAGCTGGTACCAACAGAGAAAGCTCATCAGAACAATTTTCATGATAATATCTGTAGAAAAAGCAAAGACAACCCATATTACGTCAATGAAACAAAAACTGAATAGTAGCAGCACGATTTGGAACTATCAAACTACAAATACGTCTCTGAACATGTTAAAGAAGAACAAGAAGAACAAGAAGAACAAGAAGAACAAGAAAAACAAGAAGAACAAGAAGAACAAGAAGAACAAGAAGAACAAGAAGAACAAGAAGAACAAGAAGAACAAGAAGAACAAGAAGAACAAGAAGAACAAGAAGAACAAGAAGAACAAGAAGAACATTTGTAATTTGTGGATTTGAAAACTATATATCTTCGTGATTATTATCCCAGTACCCAATATGTAAGCTGGTTTATCTTCTTGCCATGCACATTGGAAGACAAATATTTACGAGAACAGATATAGAAGTGATTGAATGAGAATATACTTACTTACTTCAGCCTGGAGGTTGTAAGTCAAACCTCCTGACCACATCTCTTCTTCATCCTCTTCTATCCAGGGCTCTTCTTTTGAGTTCTTCAGGCGTCAGCATGGTGATATTTTGTATGTGCTTGATAAAGTTTAGCCTAGGTCTTCCTCGTCGGTTTCTTTCTTGGAAATGCTCGAACAAAGCGAATCTACTTATGATATCATCCTTCCTTATCCAATGCCCTAGCGATCTCAGCTGACGTTGGAATGAGAATATACAGGTTGTATTTAATGATATACCACAAAAACAGTAACCAGTTGCAACACCGTAGTTCGTAGTGCAAGCTACTAACAATTGTTTAAACGATGTACAACGAACATTTGGGTACACAAAAAACACAAGAAAATCCTTTCATCTTTTCCTTCTCAGTGGGAAATATAAATATCTTGAGATGTGTCCTGGAATTAGAGTTTAGAATGTATTTAAAAATTAACTGGGTATAATCTGGAATTAAAATATATCAATCGTCGAGTTATCTGAGTTTAATCTTACGATTAATTGGCAGAATTCAACAACACACCTTAACTGTTTAAGGATTCAATTCAACAAGGTCATAAAAGGTTGTCCAAAGAAAACGATATCAGTTTTTAAAATTCAGCTTGAAACCGTACAGCATTCGAAAAATCTTCTTGTGTTTGTCAACTGTACGCGTTTTGTTAGGAGTGTAAGGTCTAGGGTTAAGGGCTCCTGTTTAGAGTTTACGGCTGTACAAGATGCACGTGCCCTTGAATTTTTTTGGAGTCAACGTAAATATATAAAAACCTGAGATTCAACCACATAGCTTTGGTACACAGTTGAAATGAAGGGAATTGAAGTGTCGAGGTTGTCCGTGCTATCATAAAATCGTCTGAAGTATTAAAAATACAGTTTTAATCAGCAGTTAAAAACGATGCAGCTACAATAAAATTCACTGATAAATCTGATCTATAGACATTCTGCATAAGTTACAGGGAGAAAACTGTTATTGCAAATTAGGGTCCTACTTTTATGATAGCAAGACCCTAATATGATATGGCTCTTTGTCCATGATCACAGAAATTTTTGCTGAGCTTTGAATAAAAGTATTTTTTAATTTTAATAATGCTTACTTTAACAATTTCATGTTTTCAATCACCGAGGGTGTCGATTAAAAGGCAGCAGTAAATTTGCCTTTTTCATATTCAGTCTGGTCTCGTGATCAGTTACAAAATGATCTAAATTGGTTTTAATGAATAGTTTTTGAGTGAAACAGGCAAATTTCGAGGACTTAAAAAGAATTCTCAAGTATTAAATTTCACTTGGATTTGTTTTCACGGAAGGGTCACTTTTAAGCATTCGCGTAAATTGCTTTTCATAACAAGCTGAAAAATTTTCCAAAACAGAAGTATTTTGTTTACCCCCGAAAAATCTAAATCAGGTCAATCACAAAATTGTTTCTTTTTATGTAGAAATAATTGCCTAAAGTTTTTTGCTTTCCTATGTTTTAGCTCCGGAGCCTTCTGTGGGCCTACATTGACAAAATCCTTCACCTTTATCTTAGCAGTTTTTGTGTTTAGGAAAATTAAAGTCTGAACCAATACAGTGACACAAGTAATTTGAACTAAAAAGCACCTTAATTTTTGTTTGCACTTATTCAACCTAAATGAAACATTCATACCTTCTAAAAGAAAAAGTCAGAGAATAATATTTAGGCTTTTCAGTCGACTTCAGAAGAAAAAGAAAATTCTAAATTTAGTGCAAGTGCTCAAAATTATTGGAAATTAAGACTTGCCACCTGTCTTCTCTCTGAGACCAAACCTTCTCTTTATGCTTCCTGTGCTATTTATTTCCCTAGGCAGACATGAACTGTTTTAAGCCTCCATTTATTTTCTTCTCTTCCTACCCCTTACACAAGTCACCTTACCGGCAGAAAAAGCCCTTGCTCAATCGACACTATTTTGGAGTGTGTTTTTCAGCTATACACCATTATTTGCAGTTAATGACATTATGTGTCAAAATGATAAACACACACTGTATTGCCCAATTTTTAGCTTTCTTAAAGCCAGCCCACAGTGTTTGTATGTAATTACTTCCGTGCTCAATCCCTGTGAGGAAAATAAAACCCGGATCAGTAGTCGTCACCCCTACCTGTCAGATTTTTTTGAATCGTTTAAAGACAGGTTTCTTGAAGATAGATCTGGGATAATTGCTATTGTTCTAGTCACCCTTAGCTTACCTCTGTACCTATCAATTGGTGATTTTGGTTACCGTACTACCACAAATACTTCTCCTGTAGAGGTTTTTGGGTCATGAGTCAAAAATATCTTAACTACCCACATAGAAGCATGTTATCACACTTTATCAAGATCTGTAGATCCAGACATTGCACAAAGGAGCTCTTTCTGGACAAACAAAGTCGAATAAAATTTTTCAGCTATATGGAAGTTAAAAGCGTTAATACTGGGTATTCCCACTTTATAGAACTTATTTCTAGCATTATCAACGAGTTAGCCTCCTTGAAGGAAGGATTCCCTGAAGTAAACGGAACAAGACTTTCTGGAGGGAATTCGATTTCGTGACAAACCAATAGCATAATTCAGGATCTGTAAAATTTAATTTGATTACCTAAACTTCCAGAAATCTCAAAACCACGTGCAAAACTTAATACAAAAAAATAAAAATCTTTCTTTATTGGAAAACGTCATGAGAATATAGGGAAACCTACAATTTTGTGGAGATCTCTATAATCTTTACAATTGTCGTCAAGAAGAGACTATCTCCTAAAATGTGTAGAAACGGAAAAAGTAAGCCATGCTCTGATGATAAAATCAATGCTTGAATTCCTTTATGGTGGCTTAATGGTTAGTGCAGTAGCACAGTAACCAAGAGGTTCGGGGTTTCATTCCCCCAGGGAGTGAGGAGAATTTGGAACTTAACAAAGGAATTTCTTGGGTGGATACCCTTCCTGACACCAACCAATGGTGTCAGGAAGGGTATCCGCCCTTCCTCACTGCCAAAACAAAGTATCTCTGAATGTTTACGGCTGTACAAGATGCATGTACCCATGCCATGAGTCAAAAAATGCCTTAACTACCCTGACGGAAACACATAACACACTTTTATCAAGATTCGTGGGCTATGGGCTTAAGCAAGTATAATCATAGATTCTCATTACAATTTTTAAAAATTACTATCTCTCCATAGAGCGTATATATATATATATATATGTATATATACAAATATATATATAATATAACTCCTATTTTTTGTGTTTCACCTCCTGCATAATGTCTTGCTACATACAATGAGCAGTTTTTGTCGATTTTTGGAGTTTTAGAGATTACACAAAAGTACACATATACACATATAAGTACACGTGCACAAGAAAAACAACCACATTTACGTTGAGATTTTAAGACTCGTGCACTGCATTCATCACCCAACTGAGAATATTTTTTTCCCTTTACACAAAATTTTCAGTTTAACGTAAATATTATGTGTGAAAACCAGATGATCAGGTGATAATAAGGAGAAGGACAAGTAGAAAACTTCCACACGTGGGTTGTTTAAGGAAAGCTGCAAGACTAACTGTGGAATTACAACAACATTGGAGAAAAGAAACCTAGTATTAAATGAGAAAAAGTGATACAAAGTGGTATGAAACGAAAGTTTAATTAAACCGCTGCCATCGTAGTTATAATGGAACATACTAAGGCTGTCAACAGTATGGCAATGTGATAAAATTTTTAGATGGGTTCGTTGAGAATTAAGTTAAACTCACTCGAAATTACTCTTGTGATTAAAAACAGCTTTGCTTCAAAAATAGTTTAGAAATCTAACAACCACATGCGGAAACACTGACGTAGTGTTTGGTGGTTGACAGATGTTTTTAACAACTTGGGCATTAGGATGAGCAGGAAAATGTTTGATCAAGGTTTTTGACTCACTCGCCAGTTGCCGATTTTCCAGATAAAAACATCTTAATGGTTTTTTGTCCTCCTTTATTTCAAAACACACCTTGAGTCTTACGGTGTCTTATTTTTTATTAAAAGCATTAGTTGCTCGGTTTTATCAAAATTTTGAAACTTTCAAGCAGTGCGTCATGCGACACAATTTCCAAACTCTTGAAATTCACTTTAATCTCATCTCAGTAGGTGTTTCTAAGCTGCTGCAAGACAAAAGTATTGAAATATATTAAGTAAAAAGATTTATTTAGTGTGAAGAAATTTTGGAATTAGCATTTGATGACAAGCAGAAAGACTAAACACCAAAAAAAGTTGCATCGTAGACGCAGTCATGATTTAACTACCTGTTAAAGCTTAAATATGACAAATGTGGCTATTTCAACTAGCGCTAGATTCACCTTTGGTCTGAGCTTACAAATTTTGTCTTCGGAGTATTTATCATTAAATAGATGATGTCTTAGAGACACTGATGAAAAGGCCTAAAATCCTCAGCATTAAAAATATCTTGCAATTCAGACATTAGTGATGTTGTTTGGAACTTGTTGTATTCCACCTTAGTATCATTTCATATGGGTCTTTCATTGAAGGAACCCCTGATAAACAGTGAGACCATTTTTGTTTTTTGCAGAAATCCATCCATGAAAGACCCGAAGGGAAGCAAAAGATCAAGAAAAAGTGGGAAAGAAAACACGCAAAACACCAT
>RDPX01000513.1:317996-332996 GCA_003991215.1 Morbakka virulenta | reverse complement strand
TATATATATTTGCTACTTTCTTTTGGTATCTTCTTTCCGTATATTCCTTTGGTATCTTCTTTTAGTATCTCATTTTGGTATTTTCCTTTGGTATCTTCTTTCCGTATATTCCTTTGGTAACTTCTTTTAGTATCTCATTTTGGTATTTTCCTTTGGTATCTTCTTTTGCTATCTTCTTTTTGTTATCTTCTTTTAGTATCTTCTTTTCGTATCTACTTTTGGTATCTTCTTTAGGTATCCTCTTATGGTATCTTCATTTAGTATCTCATTTTGGTATTTTCCTTTGGTATCTTCTTTTGCTATCTTCTTTTAGTATATCTCCATTTAGTATCTTCTTGGTATCTTCTTGGTATTTTCCTTTGGTATCTTCGTTTAGTATCTTCCTTCGGTATCTTCTTTTGGTATATCCTCTTGGTATCTTCTTTTTGTATCTTCTTCTGGTATCTTCTTTAGGTATCTTGTTTTGTTAACTTCTTTTAGTGCTTTCTTTTGGTATCTTCTTTTGGTATATTCTATTTGTATCTTCTTTGAATAACTTCTTTCAGAATCCTCTTTGGATATCTTTTCTTGGTTTCTCTTTTGTTATCTTCTTTTGGAATCTTCTTTTCGTATCTTCTATTGGTATCTTCTTTTAGTATCTTCTTCTGGTATCTTCTGTTAATATCGTCTTTCGTTATCTTCTTTTGGTATCTTATTTTGGTATCTTATTTTGGTATCTTATTTTGGTATCTTATTTTGGTATCTTATTTTGGTATTTTCATTTTTGTATCTTCTTTTGCTATCTTCTTTTGGTATATTCTTTTGGTATCCTCTTTGAATAACTTCTTTCAGTATCCCTTTTTGGTATCTTCTCCTGGTATCTTATTTTCGTATCCCCTTTTCGTATCTTCTTCTGGTATGTTAGTTCGGCATCTTCTTTTGGTATTTTCCTTTATGTATTTTGTTTTTGTATCTTCTATTGGCAACTTCTTTAAGTATCTTCTATTCGAATCGTCTAATCTCTGTTATCTTTTGATATGTTCTTTTGTTATCTTCTTTTGATATCTCCTTTCGGTATCTTATTTTGGTATCTTCTTTCTGTTTGTTATTTTGCTATCGTATTTTGGTATCTTCCTTTGGTATCTTTTTTTGTTATCTTTGTTTGTTATTTTCTTTTGTTATTTTCTTTGGTGCCTCCTTTTGCCATCTTCTTTTGGTATTTTCCTTTTTGTATTTTGTTTTGGTATCTTCTATTGGTAACGTCTTTAAATAACTTCTATTGGTATCGTCTTCCGGTTTCGTCTTTTGATATGTTCGTTTGTTATCTTCTTTTGATATCTTCTTTCGGTATCTTCTTTTGGTATCTTCTTTTGGTATCTTATTTTGATGTCTTCTTTTGGTGTTTACCTTTATGTATCTTCTTTTGCTATCTTCTTTTGGAATATTCTCTTGGTATCTTCTTTGAATAACTGAATATGAATGTCATCAGCGCATACGCATCACAGGTTGGGTGTGAGCAAGAACAGAAGGAGAATTTCTGGAATGAATTGGAGGATCTAGTAAATGGCCTGCCAAGCACCGAGCGTATCATCATCGGGGGTGACCTGAATGGGCATGTTGGTAAAGGGAACGATGGAGATGAGCTTGTGGTGGGAAATTATGGTTATGGACCCAGAAATGAGGAAGGACAAAGAATTGTGGATTTTGCTCTCAGCACTGGCTTGACAGTGGTCAACACATACTTTAACAAAAAGGAAAACCATCTGGTAACTTACAAAAGTGGTGGAAGGAGAACTCAGATTGACTTCATCATGTGTAGAAGAAACTCGCTCAAGGATGTGAGAGATTGCAAGGCAATACCTGGAGAGTCAGTGGCTAAGCAACATTGACTGGTAATTGGAGACATAACATTGTGTAGCAAACATCACCAGACAGAGAAGTGTAAGCCTCGGACTAGATGGTGGAAATTGAAAGAACCGGAGTATAGTGCCGACTTCTGCAAGATGGTGCTGACAAGAATACCTGGCAACACTACAGAGGTTTCATGGGAGACAATGTCGAAAGCTTTGAGAGAGGCAGCAAGAAGTGTGTTGGGAATGTCATCGGGGCGTAGAAAGAAAGACTTGGATAGCTGGTGGTGAAACGAAGACGTGAAGAGTGCCATAACCAAGAAAAAGCATGCACTGAACGAGTGGTATAAAACCAAAGATGAGGAAAGCAGGCAGCGATATGACGAGAGTAAGAAGTTGGCCCAAAAAGCGGTGGCGAAGGCAAAGGAGGATGTGTATCGGGGGCTCTACAAATCTCTCTAGGAGACGAACTCAGAGAATAAAGTGTATAGAATTGCAAGATAGAGGGATAAAGCCAGTAAACATGTGCAGCATGTAAGGATGATAAGAGATGAGAATGACACAATCTTGACAAGCAAGAATGACATCTTGGGAAGGTGGAAGAATTATTTTGAAAGCATGATGAATGTGGAAAACCCTAGGGAAAGAAGAGCAGACGAACAGACCGTCAATGGAAATGAGTTCCAAGAAATCAGTAAAGCGGAAGTAAGTACCTAATCCTAACCCTAATTCATGAAGAAGATGAAAAAAGGGAAGGCAGATAACATACCGGTAGAGGCATGGCTCACGATGGGTGAGACTGGATTGGATTTTCTGACCCACCTTTTTAACAAGATCCTCAGGGGTAAACCAATGCCAAAAGAGTGGAGAAAAAGTACCCTTATCCCAATCTACAAGGAAAAGGGCGATGCACAAAGTTGTGGGAACTACTGCGGGATCAAACTCATGAGCCACGCCATGAAGCTATGGGAGAGAGTGATTGAGGCAAGGCTCCGTGAGATTGTCACCATTACCGATGAGCAATTTGGCTTTATGCAAGGCAAAAGAACGACAGATGCCATATTTGCACTCAGAATTCTCCTTGAAAAGTATAGAGAAGGACAACAACAGCTGGTCTGTGTTTTCATAGACCTTGAGAAAGCCTATGATAGGATACCTAGAGAGGAAGTATGGTACTGCATGCGAGCTGCAGGAGTGTCAGAGATCTACATCAAAGCTGTACAAGATATGTTCTCCGACTGTGAGACTGAGGTTAGCTGCCAAATGGGAACGACAGCAGCTTTCAGAGTGGGAGTAGGATTGCATCAGGATTCTATACTCAGCCCCTTCCTTTTCGCCATTATCATTGACAACCTCACAGTGGAAGTAAGGAAAGAAGCGCCTTGGTCAATGATGTTTGCCGATGATGTCGTGCTATGTTGTAGTACCAAGCAGGAAGCTGAATGTGAACTGGAGAAAAGGCACGCGCTTGAAAGGAAAGGCTTAAGAGTCAGCAGAGCAAAGACTGAGTTTCTGGTCCTAAATGATAAGGAAGTACAGAATAAGATCACCATGGATGGGGAGGAAGTGAACAAGGTTGACGAATTCAATTACCTGGGCTCTACTTTAGCAAGCAATGGAGACTGCGATCGAGAAGTGCAGAAGAGGGTGCAGACGGGGTGGAACAGTTGGCGCAAAGTAACAGGAGTGCTGTGCGACAAGTACATGCCTACAGAGGTCAAGGGAAAGGTACACAGGACAGTGGTACGACCTGGAATGATGTATGGAATAGAGACATTACCTCGATGCAGGTAAACAAACTGGAGGTGAATGAAATGAAAATGTTGAGATTTTCCATTGGGAAAACTAGGAAGGATAGAGTGAGGAATGATCAAGTGCGAGACACTCTAGGAGTGGCAAAACTAGGAGAGAAGATCAGGGAAGCAAGACTTAGGTGGTTTGGACATGCTATGAGGAGGGATGAACAGTATGTGGGCATGCAGGTGATGAACATGGCTCAACCTGGAAAGAGGAGACGAGGGAAACCAAAAAGGAGGTTCTCGGACTCGGTAAATGAGGACATAAAGGAGAAGGGACTATCTGTGAGCGACATCCAGGACAGGCAGAGATGGAGGAGACTGGTCCGCTGTGGCGACCCCTAATAGGAGAAGCCGAAAGAAGAAGAAGAAGAATCTTCTTTGAATAACTTCTTTCAGTATCCTTTTTCAGTATCTTCTTCTGGTAGCTTCTTTTGGTGTCTTCTTTTGGTATCTTCTTCTGGTATGTTATTTTGGTATCTTATTTTGGTATTTTCGTTTTTGTATCTTCTTTAGGTATCTTCTTTTGGTATCTTGTTTTTGTATCTTCTTTAGATAACGTCTTTTCGTATCTTCTTTCAGTATCTTTTTTTTAGTATCTTCTTCCGGTATCTTCTTCCGGTATCTTCCTTTGGTATCTCCTTTTGGTTTCTTCTTTTGGTATCTTATTTTGGTATCTTCTTTTGATTTCTTCTTTTGATTTCTTCTTTTGGTATCTTGTTTTGGTAACTTCTTTATCTATCTTCTTTCTGTATCTTCTTTCTGTATCTTCTTTTTGTATCTTCTTTTGGTATCGTCTTTTGGTATCTTCTTTTTGTATCCTCTTTTGGTATCTGCTTTTGGTACCTTTTTTTGGTATCTGGTCTCACAGTTAGGGGAGAAGGACAGTTTAATATGGTATATCATCCATTGCTCTTCTGATTCGTCCTTGGAAGTCAACGTCGCCTTCTGTTGGGTGGTTGCTCTTTCTGGCTCCCCAGGCTCTGCCATTGGGACGAACAAAATCAGCGTTTTTGAAAATATAGCATTGATTGGTTGGTTTGAAAATAGAATATGCTCTAAATCTAATTGTCTTAAGTAGATACTTTACCATCTTATTAGCAATTAATAGTAATTAATTTCCTTTATTTTGACGATTAAATACAAACCAAACTATAATTTATTAGGTTCCAATATTAGATTAGATTTTGGTTCCGTTGTTGAGGTGTATCGGTGAACAATTGAATGACGATACACAGAACGTTATTGTACTGAAAGAATTTATTTGGGAGAAAAGGTACCAACTATAAAGTTCTTGAATGATATTTAAGATTAAAGCAAAGCTCCTCCGCTCTAACAGAAGAAAAATGCCACGGCGTCATATACTTATGAGACGCACAAACATGCGTAGAAACGAAATCTTGTTTTTTCCAGGAAGTTTTCTGAAAGGAGTTTACAAAAATTAATATTCCTCTATTTCGTTTAAAAAATGTTTTTTCTCTGTCATTCTCTGTCTTTGCTTGTTGTTGAATGACATGTTTATAGCATTTAGTTTTGAAAACGACGCAACCAAATGAAAATAATTTTGCTCAACCTAACTCATTTTATTCTCAAGAGCAACAAATTCTCCAGGACACCCACCTAGAGTGAAACATGCACCTCAGATGATATTGACCTCAGTATTGACATCGCAACATGCAACCCTTTAAAGACCTATTTAATATAAGGAGACTTTGATCATGGCAAGGTGGTCAAAGGGTTTAGAGAAGTCCGTTTCTATTATGTGAACGACTAAAACTATTGCACTAACTTTTTACAATTACTAAAATGATCTGGTACCGAGGACTGTTAGCTCATACGGTAGAGAATGTGGCCATAACAGTCATATGCACTGGAGCGAATCCAGTTCCGTGGAAACATATTTTTTTTACTTTTTTAGTCTTACCCATTAAATAACTTGAGAGGGTGTGGTTTAATGGTTAGTGCAGTTGCAGAGTAACCAAGAGGTTCCAGGTTCGATTCCCCAAACGGGCGAGGCGAATTTGTAACTTTAGTAAAGAAAAAGACATTGGTTGGCAAAGGAAAGGGCATCCGAGCAAGAAAGTCCTCACTGCCAAAACAAAGTCCATCTGAACGGTACCGCCTGAGCCCCAATTGCTGGGGGAAAGTGACGTTAAAACGAAAAAGAAAAAAAAAAGTCTTTCTGGTCCTACCCATTACAACTCATGTTTGAAAAAATGTGCTTTTCTAAACGTTAACATAAGAATATTTAGTTTTTTGATTGACAATCCAACAACTCTGAATGTGTTAGATGATTAATGATCAAAATAGTCTAATGGCATAGAATATATGAGGCCAGGTTTGGGAACGAACAGATGTAGCTGATGAAGAAACAGGATGTTTTGTGATACCTACATAAGTTTACAAGTTAGTTACGTTTACGGTTACAAGAGAGATGTTGTATGCGCCATGCACAAGTGTTTTTCTCTATTTTCCCACTAACTTACAATACAAAAAACAATTGACAGAACTCTTGCAGGTGCAGCACAAAAGGATAGATTCATAGTTCCTCCTCGTAAAACTTTTACAGCAGAGAACGCATCTTGATATCACTACTGCAAAGAACTTTACTTTCTTCCTCCATGTGCCTAACATCAAACAGAATTTCTATGAAAAGTGTTTTTTTCCAAGAACCTCCAATCTCTGGAACACTTTGCCACAAAATTGCTTCCAGGAGGACTACAATATGGACGTCTTCAAATCAAAAGTCAAAAAACACTTTTTTCATTCATTTATATCTTTCCTCCCTTTCACAATATTTATCATCATCCATCTGTCAGTCTATCCATCTCATTAACCGTCATCCTCTAGTGACTTTTAGCCTTGATGTGTAGTGACTCTCTAGTACATCAAAAAATCGCCTCGAAAGAAAATCCTATCACCTCTTTTGGATTTAATTTTATTTCTGTGGCTTTCTACAAACATCCTTTATGATTTAGGGGTGGTTACCTTAACCATTAATTTTTATGTTTCTGTATTTGATTGGTAGATTGTAGTTCCACTAGTTACATGACAATTCCTCACTGCCAAATCCAAGTCCTTTATAAAGGGTACAGTCTGAGCTCCAATTACTGGAGGAAAATGACGTTAAATAAAAAATGCCAAACAGCTACATGGCAGTTGACAGTTAGAATTTTCTGTGATATAATTCTTGAGCATTAAAGTAATTTTTCTCGAAAGAGCTACCACTCAGCGTGGACGGTACAAATCGTTAGTCCATCACCAGACGATACTCTGCAAAGGTTCCTGAATGCAATAAACCTCCACATGTAAAAAAGTTTGATTCCTGTCAGGCTCCAAAATGTTGTCCCCATTATTAAGTTCAGTAAGACCTTTTTTAACATCATTTTGTCCCAGTAACTGGGCCTCAGACGGTGCCCTCCAAAAGTTGCAAATTCTTTTCACCTGCTAGGGAAAACGCACCGAGATCTTTTCGGTTACGGCGCAACTATACTAACAACTAGGCCACAATCCCTTCAAGCTTACTAAGACCGTAAAGGCATTAAATTCATTTTCTAACAATATTTTGTCTACAACATCTTCTTGACCTTTCAGTCTTAAAAAGCCCTTTTGAAGTCTCTAACGACTTAGTTGCCTGTCTCCATGATTAGGAATGGCGTACATAAAAAGGAAATGATTCCTTTTCAGTAACAGGCGTGCAGTAAGATGTTCTAATACCTAGCTCTGTAATTGATAGGCTAAACAGGCTAAACAGAAGTACATTGGTCAAGACAACCCATATTAGACAAAATAGGAATAAATAAACCTAGAGCAGATGACCTCGGTATATGAATAACAGGGGAAAAGAGCTACTATGTCCAATATGCTGGTAGACAAGGCAGGAAGACTAGATGACGTAATATCTTAAGGAGACGAAAATCTATAAGGTATCAAGTAACAGAATCCATGCCAGGTAAAGAGGATTTCAAAATATGAATATTGAGGTAACGCATTTTTAACTCAGCTTTGAAAAGAAAAGACTCTAAATTGTATTTAAGAAACGCATATTATCTCTGAAAGTAGATTTCCTTACAGCTTTATAGATAATAACATCTACATTTCTCAAATATCTCCATTGACTGTGTTTGACATTATTTGTCTTAAAATGACTGCTTTATAATAGGAGAGAGGGCCTCCATACAGCAAAAAGTCATTACTGGATTTTGGATCAAGCAGCCCTAGACACACAAAAGGAAGGAAATTTTGTTTGAAGAAAACATGATTTAAAAGATTAAATTCACTACCTATGCTAGGCTGCTCACCAGGGTATATCATAGTATTTGGGCTTTTCGGCCTTTTGGCGAAGATCAAGTGTAGAACTCTGGTCTCTCCTTGCTCGGGGCTGCAACTATAGGGGACAACCATACAGGACAGGTGGTCTCGACATGCTTGAACACTGGCTGAAGACCAGCCCGAGAGGAAGGGTTTCCCATGGAGGGTCCTGGAGGGCGTATCCGTATTTAGTGCATTTTATGTTGTTTTGTGTGCTTTCTGTTCCACTTTTTCTTGATATATTGCTTCCTTCCCCGTTTTTCATAGATGGGAATCTGTGAAAGACACAAATAGGCTAACTGTTTACCTGGGTTACCATCAATGAATGACCTAGTATTTTGTCCTATTCTAATCTTCTAATGGTAATACCTGCTAACACAGTGAGCGGTTTCTTTAAACCTTCATACAAACTATCTATGGAAGAGAAAGCAGAGGGAATAAAAGATGGACAAAATGCAAACACTAAGACAAAAATCACAAAACATGTATTATCCCACCTAGACTTCACTCACAAATAAAAATATCAGCAATTAGGTCAGATCTTCTTCCATATTTTGTGTATCTTTCTGCGCTGACGATCAAGGAAGTGGGACAATTAAAAATGCTGTATAATCCAAAGTTTTCCCAGATAGGTCCCTGCAAATCAACCCCACCTTTAGTTAGGTAGTTGTTGTTTACATCAACAAGGCTCTAGGTGTGAGCAAAACCAGTTTTTATGAAAATATGACATTCATCGGTTGCTTGGTTACTTTACCATCTTTATCAGTAATTAATATCCTTAATTTTTGTTATTATATTAAAAACCACAGTATAACTTATCAGCTTACAATATTATATTAGACTTGAATTCAGTTCCTTCGGTCGATGGGGTAAATAACTGAATGAGAAATAAGGGATCAATTAGATCAATTAGAAATGTTGTGTATGTTGTGATTCCCCTATATTTGAAATGCTGTATTGTGATTTCCCTACATTTGGAATGTTGTGTTGTGATTCGCCTATTTTAGAGTCCTGCCCTTGGATTGGATTCTCCTTTGCTGACGTAATTTTGTTTGTTTTGTAATGCTCACGCCACCATATTTTATTTTAGTGTTTTGACTTCTGTAGTGGTTTTGAGTCGTAATAAAAACCTCAATCAGATGTTTATTCTTGTTATTGTTTGTCCTACCCTCCTCACCAATAACTGCGCTTCGACCAGGAGTATTTGTTACCCAGAGAAACGCAACCAGGTCATTTTTAATAAAGTATCCAAATAAATAGTGGATAGTCTTTTCATACCTTAGGTTTTCATCAGGACCTCTATCAACCGAAACTACCATTACCTTTTTCTTATCAATCCTGTTATTCTGAAAACTCGACGGGAATTTAAGGAGAGAGCACACGGAAGCCATATCATAGAGAAGAGGGAATGCAGATGTTCCTAAATGCTTGACACTTCTGATGCATATGTATATAGCGCATAAATAGGTGATTGCGTCATTCATTAGGTCTCTGTTTTTGACAACAGTTCATATCCCCAACGACCGAGGGTATCAGCTAATGTCGAGGTGCCACAAACAATCATGATCAGGTAATGTGACCTGATAGTCCATTTGGGTGGTCACAGGCTCTTGGTTATCTTCACCGGTTATTTCAACAGGGAATTTAGCTTTGTTATTTTGTGAATGAATTAATTTTATTTCTAGCGTAACAGAGTCAGTTTGACATCACCCACCTCTTCCATTCTTTCAAATTTCGTAGCGCTGTCACGAAAAAGGCGGGCATCCCATAAAGCCCGACCGTTATGTACTTTTTGAATTATTTCAAAGCAGAATCATGGTCTCGAACAGGTTTTTTTTTCAGAACTCGAATCCGTGATTCCAGTATTATGCATAAACCAACTCAATTTTAATTGATCCTTTAATTACGGTTTTACAACCTTGATTTCGTAAGACAGTGTTCTTTTATCACACTGCTGATCACTCAAACACATGTAAAATTGTGATTTTTGTAACAATTTATCGCTTATTTAGTGACCAATTTAGCGGTCTGGGAAAAGTGTTTATTGAAAATGGTTTCAATTGTGGAGAGGACTGCTAATTAAAGTCGTACGGTATGGGCAATGTTAAGATGAGCTTACGTATTCTTGTGAGGCAGTTTGTTGACAGAAATGGTTAACAGAATATCAAGGAAATACTTAAATCTAATATAGACACTCACGGCTTTCTCTGTGCTGAAAGACTGCAAACAGTAGGCGCCAATTCCAGGATTAAAACTCATTTTGTAAATCACAAACAAGGGGTTTGGATTACCAAGTTTTTTGAATTAAGAATTGTTTATGAAAATTTTGTCTCCTGAAAGAGATGCTTTTATTTTAGAGGAGCTACAAAAGGAATTGGTTCAATTCCTCAGGAAAATAATATTGAGCCAAAATTTGTAGTAAAGGAATGTAATTCCGCGCTTTGCGCAGCACGAAGGATTTATAATATTCATAGTATTTCCCATATTACGACGATGCTATCATGAACGTAGTTTCTTACACAAAGGAGATAATTATTTTTATCCACAAAGCTCTTTGATACCCTGACACCTCGACAATTGTTATCACACACAAAGAGGGCCGCGGCTGTGTCCTGGAAACGAGGCGGCAAGGGCATCGATATTTTCTTGCATTTAAAATTTGTATTTCAGTGAGAAAGCAAGAGAAATGAAAGACATTCAATTTTAGATTTTAGTTTGTTTTTCACCATTTTGTTACGGGCAGAGTTGTGAGGGTAAAATTAGATGGCAACTACAGAACGAAAATGTGCTACAGTTAGATAGTCAGATATTTAAGAAAAGAGAGTTTACTACTGTCGTTTATTTCCTCAAGTTTCCATGAAAATAAAACATTTATGAAATGTTCTTTCTACACTCCTAATTTGACAAAACAACTAGAACCTGCTCCAATCATATTTTGGTTTTAACGTCAATGATCATGTAAATTACACTCAATTCAAACTGACGATAAAAACTGTTTGATTAAAAAGTTTTTAATTACTTGTATCTATCTTAGGGTATACGGGATTTCCGGACTAAGTACCATCCAGTAGCAACCATCAACTGGCCTCCGGGCGATGGACCTACTGGTCTCCTGAAGGTACCCAACTCTCATGTCTGGCTCCAGGTAGCTGCTTGTGCGCGGCAGCGGCCACACCCTAGTAAACCTCTTCAGCTAGCGGGCTAAACGACATGAGGGTAGCCAGCAGCTTGTTGCTGGTGAGAAGTACATGTCTCGCACTGAAGCGCATGAAGTCAGGAAACGGCGGAGTTGACGGAAGAGTCGCCACTTAGACCAACGGCAACGAAGGCGTAACCTGCACGCGCATCGCGGTATGCTAAAGGCATGAATGGGACATAAGTATGAGTGGCCATCCGCCGGTGGAAGGCAACGGCAAACCACCACTGTATCCTGCCTAGAACAATCATGGTAATGCACAGATTAATGTCTAACGCTAACAGCGTGAATGGGATTGATGACCATGCAGCCATCAACACCTCGCTCGGTACGGACACTCATGTTCGACAGGTGAGACTAGACCGTCAGCCTGCTACTGTCAGAAACAAAACCACTCTACGAATTGGTACATGGAACGTACACACTTTGTACCAAGCAGGGAAATTGGCAAATGTGAAGATGGATATGGAAAGACTGAATATTAATGTACTGGGTTTATGTGAAACAAGATGGACTGATACAGGATGTTTTGACATGGAAGGATATAAGGTCATATACTCTGGAGGAGATAAGCATTAAAGGGGAGTTGCTATGATTCTGGACAAAGAACTGAGTAAATGTGTTTCTGGATATTGAGCCCTTTCAGAAAGAATTCTGCTTGTCAAGCTGAAAGGGCAGCCTTTTGACTTAACTGTCATTCAAGTGTATGCACCCACCGCCGACAGCAACAATGAGGAGATAGATACGTTCTATGAACAGCTTGAGGAAGCTATGAGGCACCGTAAATTTCAAGATATTGTCATGGTGATGGGAGGCCTAAATCCAAAGGTTGAAAGCCAAAGAATAGGAAATATAGTGGGAGAGCATGGCCCAGGAAAACAAAATGAAAGAGGAGAAAGATGGGTAGACTGGTGCACAGCACATGATCAAGTGATTATGAACACATGGTTCAGAAATCATAACAGACGCCTGTGGACTTGCAAAGACCCCGAAGAGAGGTACAAAAATCAAATCGACTATGTGACCATCAACAGTCGTTTTAGAAATGCTGTTCAGCAAGCGAAATCCTACCCTGGAGCAGACTGTGGGAGCGACCACAATCCAGTTGTATGTACAGTCAGACTGAAACTTCGTCGCTTAAAACGTACATCCCCAGAATCGAGGCTACAATGGAATCTTTTGCGTGAAAACCAGGAGCTTAGAGCCAGATATGCAGTGGCGGTGCAGAACGGGTTCGAAATACTCGAAACGGAGGAAGGCAGTAAGTGGGAAGTGTTTAAAGAAGCAGTAATAGAAACAGGGAAAGAAGTTATTCAACCAAAAGAAAAAGAGCAAAAGCAAGCTTGGATGAAACCAGAAATTTTACTAAAGATGAGAGAGAGACAGAAAATTTTGGAAAGAGACACGACTCAATACAAAGATCTGGACCGTGACATAAGAAACGACTATAGAAAAGCGAAAGAGGCATGGATAAATGAGCAATGTCGAGAAATTGAAAACTGCAAGACCGCGGATCCTAGCTTTATTCACAAAAAGATTAAGGCGTTGGTAGGGAAGAGACCCTGCTGCTCAAGCGGATGCATTAAGGCAAAAGATGGATCTATGGTCATGGAGAAAGAAGAGTTGATGGAGCGTTGGGCAGAGTATGTTGACGAGTTATTCATGGATGAAAGGGGAGGAAAGCCAACCATCAAGAAAGCCATCGAAGGACCCAGAATTCTACCATGTGAAGTGGAAGAAGCAATTAAGAAGATGAAAGCGAATAAAGCCATGGTTCCAGACGGAATTTGCATCGAGATGATAAAGGCACTCGAGAAGTTTGGGATATGCAAAGTCACTGAACTACTCAACGACGTATACGACAGCAGAGAAATCCCTTCAGACTTAAACAAATCTGTATTCATCACTCTACCCAAGAAACCAGGTGCTACTGAGTGTGAGCTCCACAGGACCATCAGTCTAATGAGTCATATAACTAAGGTCCTAATGGGAGTCATAGTGGGAAGAGCACGGAGAGCAATAAGATCAGAGATAGGGAAGCAGCAATTCGGTCCAAGCTGCGGGAACAAGAAATGCTATACTTGTGATAAGAATGCTGTCGGAACGAGCCATAGAAGTGCAACGCCATCTATACATGTGTTTCATCGAATACTCAAAAGCATTTGACAAAGTGAAACACGAGTGCCTGATAGAGATGAAGCAAATTCTAGACATAGACGGGAAGGACATTAGACGCACAAGGAGCTTATACTGGAAGCATACTGCGGGTGTAAAAGTGCAGAACGAAGTTGGAAAATCCGGCAATATTCAAAGAGGAGTCAGACAAGGTTGTGTCTTTTCACCATACCTATTTGATCTATATAGTGAGAACATCATGAGAAGTATCGAAGGAAAAGACGGTTTCGTGATCGGAGGGTCGTCGTAGTTTGTAGATCGTTATCGACCTTTAGTGACCTCTCTGACCAGTTTTCGCCACTTTTCGCGATCCTGACATGCGTTGTTAAGTTCTTGCCAGTTCATATTCATCATTGACTTCACCCCATCTATCCATCTTCTCAGTGGACTTCCTCGCCTCCTACTCCCTTCAACCTTTCCTTGCATGATTACTTTCTCCAAGTTGGAACCATCTCTTCTAGATATATGACCAAAATAACATAATTTCCGTCGTTGAACTTCATTTGTGAAACTATCTGGAATTCCTATTGAGTTCGAAACAAATTCATTTGTCTTTTTCGCTGTCCATGGTATTTTAAGGAGACGCCGCCAGCACCATAACTGAAATGCACTAATTTTTTGAATGTCAGACACTTTTAGTGACCAGCTCTCACATCCATGTAAGGCTATAGAAAACACCAACGATTTCATCAAACGAGTTGTTGTCACTGTAGATATACCGCGGTCTTTCCAGATCTTGGTCAGCGCTGTAACTGTTGATCTTGGCATAGCGAGTCTCCTTCTTATCTCTTTACTACTTCCTCCTTGGTTACCTATCATTGATCCAAGAAAATCAAATTCTTCCACAACATGTTTTTGTATCCCATTGCATAGGATATTCGAATTTATTGCATCGCCAACAACCATCATTTTGGTTTTATCCACATTCAGGAAAAGACCTCTCCGTTCGCTTGCAACCCTGACCTATTCCAATAGTTCTTGCATGCTCTCAGAGGTCGATGTTATCAATGTAGTGTCGTCTGCATAGCGAAGGTTTTTAATTTTGTCTCCTCCAATTGTTATGCCACTATCACAATCGTCAAGCGCTTGACGCATGATCTGCTCCGCGTACAGGTTGTATAACTGTGAGGCAGAATGCATACCTGACGAACGCCCCTCTCTATACTGAACGGCTCACTATCACCACTTTCTGTTTGTACAGTTGAAGTTTGTGTCTTGTATAGGTTTCTGATAAGCTCAATGATGTGCATGGGCACCCCGAATTCATGTAGAACCGACCATAATATGCTATGTTGGACACAGTCAAATGCCTTAGCATAGTCTATAAAACAGAGATATAGTGTTACTCCCATTTCTTTAGCCTTCTCTATGATCCATCGTACATTGGCTATATGATCGTGCGTGCAACGTCCTACCACGAAACCAGCTTGTTCACGAGGGATTTCACGATTCACAGTCGTCTGCATTCTATTGAGTATTATATACAAAATAATTTTACTCGCGTGTATAATTAATGATATAGTGCGGTTGTTTTTACATTCTCGGATGTCGCCTTTTTTCGGTAACGTAATGAAAACTGCTTTCGCCCAATCTTCCGGCCATTTCTTTGTTTTCCAGATCATATTGCATAGTTTGTGCATTAACAGTATACCTTCCTCATATGTTGCTTTTAACAGCTCAATGGGAATATCAT
>RDPX01000513.1:299312-317609 GCA_003991215.1 Morbakka virulenta | reverse complement strand
AGAAGACATACAGCAAGTAAATAAATTTATTTATCTTGGCAGCATGATTACAACAGACGAAAGATGTTTGGTGGAAATACGGAAACGAATTGCCACAGCAAAAGAGACATTCCAGCGGATGTCCAAGATACTGAGGAACCGAAATATTTCCTTGGACACCAAGCACAGAGTCCTCAACTGTTACGTAATTCTAGTGCTTACCTAGGGGAGTGAAAGCTGGACCATCACACCAACCCTAGCGAAGAAGCTGGAAGCAGTAGAGATGTGGTTTCTATGCCGAATACTAAGGATTTCAAGAACAGGGGATGTTACCATGAAGAGGTACTGAGACGAGCAGGATGCAAAAGAAAGCGTCTGTCCACTATTCGAAAATGACAGCTCTCATTCCTAGGACATGTAATGAGGAAAGGGGAACTAGAAGAGTTGTCAGTGACCGGAAAGATTGATGGGAACCGAAGCAGGGGAAGACCAAGAACCACATTCATAGGAAGCATAGCAGCATGGTCTACAAAGAGCAAGCTTCAGCTCCTGAGGGCAGTGAAGGACAGGAATCTATGGAGAGACATGATCGCCAACGTTCGGCTGGGGCACGGCACCTGAGGAGGAGGAGTATCTATATTACTGTGGAAGTGATAAATCCATATGGCAGGAAATCTGTCCTGCATTTTTCAGCCTTTATTCTCACATTTATGATATTACCATAACTGCGAAAAGTGCAGAATCACAATACGTTATGTGAAGCACAACAGAGAGAGATAGACTATATAAATAAAATTATATATATATATATATTCCCTAGTTATGAGTTAAACAATGCATAAAGCCACTACGCATTTGGAACTGTGAAGAAGAAGAAGGAAAAAAAGAGAGAAAAAAAGTTATGCCAGGAGACAAAAGCTGACCTTAGAGTGTAAGTCACATGATAGAGAAAAGCACTCAGAAACCAACACGTTTCCCTATGGTCCGAGAAAAGAAAACTAGATTCATATCATCACTTATTACAAAAAGGAGCAACAGCTTCATAAGGATGAAGATGTTGACAAAAACATGTAACACGAGATGCAACAAACAGAGCTGATACCAGAACGGAAAGCTCATTAGAACACTTTCCGCGACAATATCTATAGAAAAGACAAACACGGGTTGAGTTTCGTCGAGGAGATAAAGGCTAAATAGTGGCAGCCAGACCAAGACCTTTAAAGTTACAAACACTCTCTAAACTCGATCAAAAACATCAAAATGAGATGAAGCAGCACCTGTCCAGATGTAAAAAGAGTACTCCATGCAAAGGCGTATGTAGGATTTATAGGAGGCGGACTTATAGAGATACAAAACGCCTGAGGCGAAAGGTGTTCTTTAGAACCATAGGAAGAACGAACTTAGAACCTCAGCATTCCCTAAATGTGAAAGCAACCTTATCAGGGTTAACTTCAAAATGATTTTCTATGAATAATGGAGAAATATGGAAACTCATCTTACTTCTAAACGACACCAGTTGTGCTTATGGCTCATTGAATAAACAAAACAACTACTCCTTTCCTTCCCTAATCTCTGACAGCCTGAAGGTCAGAATCCAAATCTTCGGCAAGTTTGATGCATTTCTGCTGTTGCCTTGTACCCAAGGATAATGTACAACGTTGCGCCATCATCACAGGTATTTTTAAACTGTGACAATTTACTAGAGGGATCATTAATATAAAGAGGTAAGGAAGTTGGACCGAGGATAGAATCTTTAAGAACGTCGTGTAATTTTATCTGCTGTGAGATACACTTTACAATTTGAGGGAAAGGACTGAATAATACCCAAGACCCATTCAGAAATCACATAAGTCTAAAGTTGAGCCAAGCCAGCTTGTTACATCTTATCAAATGACTTATCCATAAATCTATAGATATGTTCCGTAATTACAGTTAAAAGGAACCAGTGGCGCAAGATCCTTCAAATCTGTGCTGGACATCAACAAAAAGAACTAGTTTCCGAAGGAATTTCACTAGTGTATTGATGATAAATTCAGTTGCAGAATTAGAGGCAGATTTGTTACAGGCTGAATTCAAGAAACTGAAGAAATTCATCCCAGTCATTCTTACCAAGTTTGACAGTTTTATAATGATGTGATACATGTGTATATATATATATATATATATATATATATATATAATATTATAGATATAGTAGCCAAATTAGTAATGACCATTATGATTGTTGTTGATAATAACAACAACAATCATAATAATAATAAATAAATAATAATAATATTTATTTGTCTTGTGCAAATTAACAAATGGTGTTAGAAGAAGACCAATCCTAAATTAACCCTAACCAAGATTAAACTGAAAGATGTTAACAGGAAACAAATCATTCCAATTATTTTAGCTACAATATTCAGTTTACTATTATCATTATTATTTTGTACCTTTACTGATAGAGAATTCCTTTATTTATATTATTTTAGTTTGTATTATATTATATTAAAATAGACAGAGAAAAGTTAAGATAAACTGTAAGGGTTTCTATATTTGTCCTTTTTAACGAGAACAGGAGGATTACTCGTTTAGATGCAAGGTAAACGAATGGGACGAACACTAGGCTAAATAATTATATCTGCATCCTATTTTACAACATTTTTGTGAGTCTTAACATCTTTTGTTTGTAAGGAATTATCCTCTGACCTTTTAATACGCGAGTCTCGTTTAGATGCAAGGCAAACGAATGGGACGAGCACTAGGCTAAATAATTATATCTGCATCCTATTTTACAACATTTTTGTGAGTCTTAACATCTTTTGTTTGTAAGGAATTTTCCTCTGACCTTTTGATACGTGAGTCATAATTTATTAAGTCCTCTGTATTATGTTACATTTTAACTGTTTTTAACTTATACTTATACTGTACCATTAACACATAACAAGGTTTATTGAGGAAGGCTTTAAAACATGATGAAAGAATTACAAGTAATGGCCTTTTTTCTTTATAATTATGTATATACCGTAATTATTCGATTAAGCGCACGGTACGCTTAAATTATTCTGGGGATTCTAAAGGGTGCGCTTAATCAGCGGGTGCGCTTATTTGAGGAAGTGCACTCATTGGAAAAGTCAGTCATCATATAAAGCACCAAATGTCAAAAATATTTTTATCAGTACAGACAGTACGAAGTAAACTTACAAATCACTAAATGTCCTAAATATCAACGTCGACATTCATCAAGTTCAAAAGTGAATTGACAAATACAAAGATATCTGGAAACATATGAACATTGTGATTTACGCACATGACGTTTAAAACATAATAGAATATGCTCAACAAAATATATGTTTTTAGTGCTTTTATTCTTGACATTCAATTTTTTACTTTGAAACAAGGTTGTTGAAAAAGAAATCTGCCAAAGAGTGTGCGCTTAATTGAGGGAGTGCACTTATTAACTTTTTTGGGTTCCGAAGGGTGCGCTTATTCGAGTAGGGTGCGGTAAATTGAATAATCACGGTATGTAATATGTACAAATTTCAGTTTGAAATTGCCCTTTAATTTTTTTATCTTTCTAACGGTTTTTAGTTCTTGTTCTTGGTTGCTTTCACTTTTGAATTTTTTGGGATACTAAGATATTGTCAATCTGATTGTGAATTTTGTCATTGAGCGTCATGTTTCTTTTCTTAATGTTTGATGCTCCTTTGACTTTAAGAATTTGAAGAGCCTGAAACATCTACTCTTTGGTTTCTTTCATACTAAACTTTGCAACTGTTTTCTTCCAGTCGTGATAATTATCGGCAATTACCTAACCATTTCCATCTCCTGGTACAACTCGATGTCCTGCCTTAGCAGACTGGTCAATGTTTTAACAATACACTACCTATATTTATACTCTTTAAATCCTTCAAAAACGAGATCTACATTCTCACTGCTTGGTGTGTACATCTGAATGATAATTAGAGTTTGAGGTTCTGCTACATCTTCTTCATTCGGTCTTTTCTAACGTTAGGTCGGGTCGGCCGCTCGACATCTCCTTCTCCATTCGTCGCGCTCGTCCCACATTCCGGATCTCACTCCAACTTCCATCATATCCCTTTCCACTAAATCTTTCCACCCTAACCTCTGCCTGCCTCTACTTCTCCTCCCTTCCACCTTCGCCAGATATACTTTCTTCACAGCATGATCATCTCCTCTACGCATTATGTGGCCCAACCATCTTAACCTTGGTTCACGTGCTTTGTCCTTGATGTTTACTACTTTTGCAAATTTTCTGACGTCCTCATTTGTCCTATGCTCCAGTAATGATACTCCACATATCCAGCGTAACATTCTCATTTCAGTTGATTCCAAAAGCCTCTCCTCTGCCTTTTTGAGTGCTAGTGCCTCCATTCCATACAGCATCACTGGTCTTATCACACTTCCATAGATTTTTACTTTCAGCTTAATTGCCATCTTCTTGTCACATACTACTCCACTAACACCTCTCCATTTTGACCAAGATTTATTTATCCTTCCTCTCACTTCTTCTTTTCTCCCACCACATTCGTCCACGATCGTACCTAGATAACAAAACTTCTCCACTTGCTTTATTGCTTGCTCGCGTAGGTCTCTTACATCAACCACATTTCCTCCTTCCTTCGATGATACCAGCACTTCCGTCTTCCTACTGTTCACTTTCAGTCCTTTCCTTTCCAACTCCCTTGTCTCTTTAATCGCAAACGGGCACTTTGCGACACCCTTTGCTCTCTTCTCACAGCACCTGGGGGATGCAGCGCGTCACGTACGGGGAGCTCCCTAGCCATGTTTCCATCTTCGTTGATGTCGAAATTCATTTTTGGGTATTTGCCACTGCTTTAACTCGGCTGGCAAGGCCTGACGGCATCACTGTAATAGGCGGTGCACCTAGCCTTTGGTGTTTCAACACCTACTCACAAGGCAGTGAGGGATTTTAACCCATTTCTGGGTGAGCAATTTGGTGAGTGTGATAACACACTGCACCTAACGGGGAGCTCATCCTCCGATGACAAGATTCGGCTGTCACACCCTAGCCAGAGCCTCGTTAGCCGGAATCCTCACGGAAACCGTTCCCAGAGCGCACCACGGGTAGGTGAGGTTGACTTGGCCACAGAGTGGGTCACAGAAAGGCTACTTGAGTTCACCGTTCGCCCTGAGGCTAGTCTGCCCCAGTCAACATAAACGGGATAGGCCGAGCACTCCATGCCCCTTACGACCCCAGGTTCTGCCACATCTGTTTACTTCTATTGTGCTTGAAACCGGAATGAGCACAGTTACACCACAAGAAAAAGGAATAGCCAAGTGGCTGTTCCTTTTTCTTTTGTAAAGTCAACTGCTTCTTCTTCTTTTTCCTCTGTCTTCTTCCAACGTCAAGTTGGGTCTGCCGCTCGGCACTTTTTCTTCCACACGTTCCTATTGCTTGCATCGTCCTCCTTAGCGCCAAGTGTTTTCATATTAATCTGCACTCTGTCTCTCCATCTCAACTTCTGGCGCCCTCTACTTCTTTTTCCAACTACCTGCTGATGGTACACTTGCTTCACAATACTTCCCTCCTCTCTCCTCATCAGGTGTCGAAACTAACGCGAGTCTAGCCTCTTTATCCTTTCTCCCCAAGTCGACTACGTTGGCAAGCCTTCTTAACTCTGCATTTGTTTTGTGCTCCCACGGAGATACTCCAGTCACCCACCGCAAAAGTCAACTCCTGTACATACCTTTTGTTATTCTCAACGTACCCGACTTTGTTAAAAATTTACCAACGTTTTTCACCTAGTTTTAGTATTGCTTTGAACTTGTACTGCACCCTCAAACTTTCATGATGTTCCGATAATGATTAGAATGTTATAAGACCGCAAGGGGTTCAAAATGGGCCTCAATAACAGGGTATATATATATATATGTATAATAGTTAAAAGATGTTTCCTGCGAAATAAAGTGGCGAATAATTTTAGCCTGGTTGCTTATTATAAGTTTTGTAAAAAATGCTCCTATTATGTGACTGGAGGAGATGTAGATTTGCTAAATCGCTTTTTATAGAATATTTTGGGAAAATATGCCCAGAAAATCGAGAAATGTAGTCAAGTCATTTCGCTACATTTGTGGCAGTTTCACACCATCAACAGACAGACGAACGTTGACCAGTTAGATTAAGATAGCATTACATTTTTAATTCGAATGTAACGTGTGAGGTCGAGATATGCATTTGGCAGCTAATATTTGCTGTAAAAGATGCTCGTTAAATACCTGGTTAAGTTAAAAGAGAAATTCCTCAATGCTATTTTCAGTACCAATCATATGAAGAGAATTTTCAGATCAAAACAGGGTTTCTTCTGTCTTTCAGACACTGTAAATTGTGGTTATCAAAAAAAGTGTCAGAATAGGGACGGGTCGCCAAAAATTGTTGGCAGCATTCTTTGATGTTTGAAAGTCATATTTCTCTTGTGGCCAGCCAATGCACACTTTGTCTGCATACCTTAAACTCCCTCTGGCGCACAGCAAAACAAGACTAGAGGAATTGTTAACAAATTTATGATGATGGTATCATAAGGTTTCACCCATTATATTGTCGCAGCATTTCCAGATAAAAGATGAACCTGAATATGTTGGTAAAATTTGGAACTGTGGTTTTGGATAAAGTATTCAGTGAATTGCAACAGAAAATTCTTTTAAATACGAGGTTTTAACAAAAAACATCCAATTAGCATAGAGCTTTAAAAAAAATTTGGAGTTCAGAATTTCTACAAAACTCATCGATTAGACATAAATGGTTTGATAAAATTTTTTTCTTTAAAAAAAGAAATTCAATTAACATTACAATATCAATAACATTTGCAACACACGATGGAAACAAAAATCATACCGTAAACATAAATTTTGTAGTGCTCAGAATTCATTGCGACTGGCCTTTTCTTGCCTTCGCCTTTTCAAAATTTGATCAAGTATGTAATGTGTTCTGCAAGACAATTGGGTTTACAGGGTACAAGAACTGTGACACTGGAAATTCTATATGGGTTATTCTCGTTTTCATACTGCCTATGACAGTGCATGCGTGTTTCAAAATGACTGCACGAGTTTCTACAAGATGCAGTTCTGTCTCTCCTTGTTCCAAGGCCAATTTCATTGAATATTCAATCCCTCCATTCTCTGTACCGTCATTTCCCCATTATTCCTTAAGGTCAGTTCCTGCAATCTATACTGGGTGCATTTATCTGACCTCGAATGATGGAGACGATTTAATGAAGTCTGATGCATTTGAAAATATTTTCAAATATACAATTGCATGAGAAAGGTTTCACAATTACCCAATCAACACACTTAAGTAAGTCTCAATCTCTTCGTTTTACAACTCAAAGGGAAATTAGATGATTTTGTTCGAGATATAGATTTAACTATCAGTGTAGCAAATAGATATATTCTTGGGCTAAAACTGCAAAAATGTAACGTATTGACCGTATCATAGGGGTATTAGTTTTGTCAGAAATGACTGATAAACAAGTCTCCTTCTTCAATTTGTCAAGCAATAACTTTGTATAATATATACATATTAGTGGTTTGCTTTAGACTTGGGGTACAACGCAGAATTCAGTACAGTAGAGGCTCATTGATGGTGCTAGAACTTCTAGATAGTCTATGGATTAAAGATTTTATCATTTTTGTTTTATTTTAACCTCGTTTCTCCCAGAGGGACTTTGTTCTGACAATGAGGAATTTCTTGGCCGAATGCCCTTCCTGACGCCAACCAATGGCGTTTTCTTAAGTACAGTAAAGTTCCAAAGTCTTTTCACCTGTTCGGGGAATCCAACCTAGAACGGTGCCACTGTACTAACCATTGAGCCACAGCTCCTCTAATATTGTACAATTGCATAATGGAAATTTTTGTTGGCCATGAAGTGGAAACGAATAAAACTTATGACAATATAAAACAACTTTAGGTAAATGTCAAGAATGACGAATACATATGGAAAGTCTATTGCCATCTTAAAATAGTTCCTATTCTACTTAGTTCACATACTAAATATTCAGCAATACCAGTTGTAGATTAAAGAAATTTATACCAAGACGTCTATAGAACCTCCTGGCGAGGATGACTCTCGACAACCATGGGTCCAGCTTAAGAGTCTTCGATCAGAACACGGGAGATAACTTTATGCACTGGATCAGTTTAGCAGAAACCATTCAGTATTTAGGTGTTGAGAGGCAAACTCCGGATGTTGTTTTGCCGTGTCATACATAATGGAGACTTGAAATCTGTTGAAGAAGAATTCAGACAGTGAATTTTGTCAACGAATTTGAACTTGTAAAGCATTTGGCTTATCCTTTATTGCTTAAGCCATATATATATGTATATATATGTATATATATATATTTACTGCTTTTAAAAAGTCATCAGTAATATATATATATATATATATATATATATATATATATATATTACTGATGACTTTTTAAAAGCAGTAAATTCGATTGGTTTCCCATTTTTTGCAGATCTTCTTGGAGACCTCTGCTGGAAAATTCGAAGGGATGTCAAAGAGATTGCTCCTAAGAAAAAAAGAAAAAAAGAAGTACTTAAGGTAATAGTTTAATATATTTATTAACAAGTTAATTAAATTTCTCGATTCAATTATTGTTTCTTTGTGTAAAGATTAAAACTAAACATTTTTTTCATTGTCTAATGGCAATGTAACCACAACTTGTGTTTTTGTATTGCTTTAAAGTACTGTTTTTTAACAACTGGCTATCATAATGTAAACAGAATTTGATAGAGTTTTACGCCGCTGCTCTTTAGTCCTAATAATTTCAAAGGAAAAATATTGGAGGTATATTAACTATGAGGTTTTCCCGGTCACCATAAATGACATTAAAAAAAGGAATCTACCTGGTGGTTAATGTTCCACTATCAGTTCCATTTATCTACAGGATCACTGTGATCCATTTTTCCACCATGCTTTGGTACACATGGTATCATTTAATAAAGGAAGAACTTTTATTTATAACAATGATAATTTGAATTTTCTCTTCTGGTTTCACTCCCTTTTTGCATAAATTTAAGAGTTATTGTTAATGAACATCTGATTGAAGATAAACGAAGAAAAATATTTTGATGAATTAATTGCTTTCGTTTTCGTTTAGGGTTTTGTGAATTTTGTGCCGAACATTGGAACCGTGCTTTCACTTGCGCTATGTTTTCATTAGCCATAATACTTGCGTTGCACTTCTTCACTTTTCCATCGTCAAGGTGTTACTTACATCATCTTTTTTGTTAAAAAAATAGATTCTGAAATCTGTCAAAACTTAAAACCTTGGTTTCAGAAACTTATTTCTTTCTTTTACGGAAAGCATCAAACTCCAGCGATGAATCCAATTCAGTGAGCAACGACATGGTTACACTTTGGAATGAATCGACTATATCAACACTTCTTTCGGTGTTTGAGTTAAAAGATGTGTTCAATGCTGATGATTTTTTTTATTTTATCAATAACAAACAAAACGTATTATTTTAGAGGTAAAACGTGTCTGGGAGAGACAATCATTAAAGCGAGGCCAACTGTTATGGCAGCAGGAAGTGCCACAGGGATAAAGTTCCCTTGCTTGTGATCAGTAAATCAAAAAGAAATCGCTGCTTGAAAAATGTAGTGAGTTCACTGTGTTCACATGAGGCACAAAAGTTAAATATTTAAAGAATGCCCGAGCAAGCTTGACCAAAAGTTTTGCACAGAGAATTGAAAAATACCTTTTATTGTTGACAAATGTCCAACCAATCCGTCAATTTCTGACTTGGTTAACATTCAACTCATTTGGTTGCACCGAATAAAACCTTAGATCTCAATCTGTTGATCAAGGGGTCATCAGAAGTCTAAAAGTATAATACAAAGGGTGGATAGTTCGATTATTATATATAGCTTCAGATAAGCTCAAGTATATCCACTAAACGTAGTTTAGTGGTACTTGATACTACTTCTAATACTGCTATTACTACAGTTAAAGAAAAGCCATTATAAGTAGTATTAGTAAAAGTAGTCTAAAGAAGACGCCAGGTACCTAAACTGTTACTTGTCAATTTCCTGTCATTGTCAAGTTTCTCTCGAAAAATCTAGATATCAATAAATGTCTAACTTTTGTTGATCATATTTAGTGACAATATGAGTTTGCAAAAAACCCGACGTTGGTGGGTTCTGAGCATTCAAACTTTGCCTTGAAGTCCTATCTACTTTAAAGTTTAGGACTAACCATTAAATAGGTGAAAAACCGCATGGAGTATTTGGGAGGATTGGAGTATTGGAGAACTGGAGAATTGGAGAATTATAGTATTCGAGTATCGGGGTATCGGAGTATTGGAGTATTGGAGTATTGGAGTATTGGAGTATTGGAGTATTGGAGTATTGGAGTATTGGAGTATTGGAGTATTGGAGTATTGGAGTATTGGAGTATTGGAGTATTGGAGTATTGGAGTATTGAAGTATTGGAATATTGGAATATTGGAGTTTTTGGGAATAAAAATGTTGTTGATGTTTTACTGCTTCCACCAAAGTTTGGTAAAACAAGAAAATGAAAAAGAAGAAAAGAGTGGAAAATAGGGAAGGAGGAAAAAGAAAAAAAAAGAAGACTTGTTTGATTTGGTCTTTGTACTTGTAAAGATGGTTTTTAACATTTAAAGTGAAAATGAAGGCTTCGGCCATCGATACCTTTCTCCAAATTCTTCATTGAAGTAAAGGTATAGGAACGACAACATAAAATATATGTACAATGAAACTAAAGTTATATTAAATCAGGGCAACAAGAAGCATTTATTTTCATTCTACTGAAGATTATTTTGAGGGAATTAAAAGAGTTCCTTACATTTCTACTTGTCCTACTTCACTGTTTCGATTTGCTTATATTCCAATTCATTCTTTATTGTATTTCGTTTTTGGCTTTGATACAGCGAGTCAAAGGGATTTATTGTAAATTTTGCTTGCTTTTGTTTAACAAAAACACCATAGCAGGGATGGAGAGGGTGAGACTGCGAAGACACATCACTACATTTGTTGTAATTTTTTTATTCGCTCTTGGCACCTCTGGTAAACAGTGGGTCTGTTTTTGTCTTTCACAGATTTTCATCTATAAAAGCTCCGAAAGTAAGCAACAGATTAGGGGAAAATGGAACAGAAAGCACGCAAGACAACATTAAATGCAAGACATACGGATTACCCTTTCAAAGCAATACTACGTTTTACTGATCACTCGTAATGCAGTAACAAAGGGCAAAAACAAAATGACTCTTTAGGACTTGAGCATATATGTATAGAGTAAACCAAGTGCATACCAACTATGAAATCAGACTCATACCAGTACTCCTAAACATAATCGATCAAAGCCTGAATATGAGATTATTTCTTGGTAAGGTATGCGAGGAAGCATTTAACAAGCTGAAACTTAAAATGCTTGCTCACATAAATATGGCCTGGAAGTCGTACCTTTCAAAAGGGCAGAGGAGAGAATGTTAGAAGTGACGGAGATGAGAATGGTAAGATGGCTAGCTGGAATTTCCATGCACAAACACAGGATGAATTATGACATAAGAAGGTTTTAGAAGGTAAGAAAAAAACAGAAAAACCAAGAGAAGGAATGTTACGATGGCATGGGCATATAATGAGGAGAAAAAATGACAATATTTTGAAGGCAGTATGGCCGGCGTGACAGAAAGGAGGAGTAGAGGACGAAAAAATCTTGGAATGAAGGACGCAATAGAACGAGACAGGAGAGAAGTAGGAGTGGGAGAAGGAGGAGGATTGGACGTCAAGCGGAGAAAAAGGTGTCGTGCGGCCGACCTGACAGAAGTCGGATGAAGGCCGAGGAAGAATAATTTAACAAGCTGAAACTTCTAACAAGGATGAGATCTTTGCTAACTAAGATCAACTGTCAATAGTGTTATAAAGCAGTAATATTACCCTGGATTCTTCATTGTCCTAATCTACTACTGTCCTAAAAAGGAATGAAGCAGGTTGTAACTAACCATAGGGAATACAAAGCTTGCCAATAATCTCTAAATTGCAGACAAGAGTATCGATAGAAGCTATAAACACAGGTCTTAAACCCTTAAACCATAATAAGAACAGCTGGGACAGTAAATCTCTAGTTCGAATTCCATTAAGTGAAACAAAAGCAGGTAAAAAAGGTTTTCCGGTTTGAATACCCCAAGATTTACAACGACCGCCTGAACAGACTTTACAAATTGGGCTAATTCCTTGTTCTTAAAGATATGCCTAAAAAATTTAATTTGAAAAACTGAAAATAAGTTTATAATTCTAAAAGTGAACAGTTTTGTCTAATATTCGATATATCTTTGTAATAAAATTTTGTGGAAATTCATCATAGTTTCAGATATAAGAACTTCATTGCGAACAGAACGTTTTATGTTGAATGGTGTTTTCCTTTGTATAAACATGGTTATTGCAACGCATGTAAACACTTTGGGGGCTCATCAAAAAACTTTTTCCTCCTTTTTCAATCACGAAATAATACTATTCAGGACCCACACATACACATTTTCTTTTTTGCTCATTTCTCTGCTAATAAAGCTGAATCTGTTACTGTAGTGACAATTTTTTTTTTGCCTTTCATCTAGTTCACTCTTAATATTACAACAAATGCAATCATAAATTTAATGTGTGAACTTAACGTTCCGAACTTAAAGTTCCGTTTCAGCTCTTCTTATATTTCTGTTCAAGGGACGCGCATTCTTTGGATGTTGTGTTTTTTAATGAATGAGCTGGATGTAATTTTAAACATGGTAACCCTGAACAAATATTCCCGAGCTCTGCTGCATTTATTTTATCCTTTGTCATTCTCCTAGTCAATGCACCTGTAAACAATGCGGCTATCTCAATACTAAACTGGAAAGGGGTGTATTTAATCAAGGGAAAAAACAAAACAAATACTTATTATTTCCTGATTTTGATCAAACATTTATTTTCAGTCTAACTATTGGATTCCGTTTCATTTCGACTTTGAAAAACTTAGTTTTAGCTTCTCTCTTTGGTCTCAGCTTTTCGCCTGTACACCAATGTGTTGTTATCAATTTGTCAGCATTAACTGTTGTGTCAGTTTGTATACCAGCGAGAGCCTTTGAAAACTGAAATAACCAGTCATACACTGTCGTCCACTCTTTAGTAATGTGAAGGTCTGAGAGAGAAGGACACAACGGGGAAAGAAGAGAAGGAGAAAGATGGAGGTGGAGAAAAACGCAGGTGGAAAGGGATAGACAAACACAAGAAATGTGACTACATTAGAAAGGCTTAAAACTTTGAAAATGAATCTAAGTTTACAATGCACATGTTTGAGGAACAAGCCATGGTATTTTTCTCTATTTAACATGTCATAAAATTGTTGTGACATTGTGACCAGTATTAATAATATTAATCTTAGTGATTGATGGTTCATATGAATAAATTGCCTCTTTCATTACTACAACATGCAGGGCTAGAAGGATGTATAATTACTATTCCTGATCGGTTGAAACAATTTTCTAGCACGGTTTTTAATCCAACATCAACTTTGCAGACAAGTGGACCTAAAGAACAGTGACTATTTGGGAAAAGAGGGTGCGTGGGTCAGATTTTCTAATAATACTTATTAGTGTGATGATGACGTTCATCATCATCATCATCATCATCATCATCATCATCATCATCATTAATACTATTATTATTATTATATTATTTTATTGAGATAATCAACTGAGCACACAATAATTCTAGTTTTCCTGGTGAAATTTTTCGATATTTTCTATCATTGTTTAACCTAAAATGAAATTAAAATAATGTTATAATTAACAGTCATTTCATTTCATCATACGCAAGCAACACAAACTTGCCTCAGATATTATTTTGTGGGTAAATTTTACTACCATATTATTATATTATTATATAATTATTACTAAGTTCTAAAGGGAGAATGTTCTTCTAAGGATATGCGCCGTACTATTTAAAACTATCCTCTGAATTTCTGGCAGCTGTATGTTTCCCGTTATCTGTTTGATATACTTATCTGTCCCTTTCTTCACCATACCTAGAGCGCCTATAATAACTGGGATTGTCTTGGCACTCATGTTCCACATTCGACCAACTTCGATCTCTAAGTCTTTGTATTTAGTGAGCTTTTCAAACTCTTTAGCCGAAATGTTACTATCGGACGGGACACTCATATCAATCAGCCGGCATTGTTTACTCAACTTATCCTTTACGACAATATCTGGTCTGTTGGCTTGAATTGTTCGGTCTGTCCTTATTGAGAAATCCCAAAGAATGGTCACCTTTGACGAATCGATTACTGGGAGTGGTTTGTGTTCGTACCATGTGTCAACAATTTCTATTTCATAGAATTTACAAACTTTCCAATGAATATATTGACCAACGCGGTTATGTCTATTTGTGTACTCGTTAGGGGCCAAAATATGGCAACCAGATATAAGGTGATCAATTGTCTCAGTACTTTTCCCACATATTCTACACTTCGGGTCTGCCCCATTCCTTAACACATTTGCCTCGTAGTTTCTTGTACGCAGACTTTGGTCTTGTGCTGCCATGATAAACCCCTCTGTTTCCGCTTTGAGACCAGCACTACTTAGCCACCTATGGGTATCAGATAAATTTACATCAGGTTTTAGGCTACGTTGAGCATACTTTCCATGGAGCGGTTTATTTTTCCAAGCCTCGTTGATTGCTTTCTTTCCGTTCGTTTTAGCTAAAGCTTTCAACTTTTGTGCGTTTTCTGTTACTTTTTCTCCCTCTTTTTTCCCCCCACCTTCAATTGACAAGTCTATTTCCAATTCTCTCGCAAACTTTCTTCCTTCCTTAGTAATAGAGTGCATGTTTTTCCTTTCTTGATGCCTATATACTAGGTTAAGCATCCAGTCTTCTGTAAGGCTTAGGTATCTAAGGAGTCCAATAGTCGATGTTTTATAGGCAAGTTCTAGTTGAGTGAGGCCTCTACCTCCTTCCTTTCTGGGCACGTACAGGCGGTCTATGTCAGCTTTTGGGTGATGCATGTTATATGTTGTTAGCATTTTTCTCAACTTAGTATCAAGTTTTTTAATCTCACTGATATTCCAATTAATGATGTTATAACTATAGGTAATGACTGGAACAGCTAAAGTATTAATAGCTGTTATCCTATTTTTAGAGTTCAATTCGCTTTTCAAAATGCATCTAGTCCTTCTGACAAGCTCTTTTCGTAGTTTCTCTTTCATGGTTGCATGCTGAATTCCACTGGATTCGTTTACACCTAGGTATTTATACACTTCTTCTTGCTCTAGATTCTTAATTTCAGTATCATTATCAAGCTGAACACTTGTAGAACTAGCAAGTCTGCCTTTTTTAAAAGTAGCCTTTGCACATTTACTGAGACCAAATTCCATCCCAATGTCGTTACTAAAACCCTTCACAATTTTTAATAGCCCTTCCAGTTCACTGTCATTTTTTCCATACACCTTAAGATCATCCATGTAAAATAAATGAGAGATCTTCTTGTTGCCTATTTTATACCCATATTGAGAGGAATTTAATTCTAAAGAAAGTGGGATAAGAGAAATACAAAAAAGAAGGGGAGATAACGAATCACCCTGAAATATTCCTCGTTTAATTCGGATGTTATTACAAATTATGGCACCATTTTCATGGAATAGATGAAGGTTTGTTGTCCACTGAGACATATTAAATTTTAAGAACTTAATAAGAATAGGAGAGACTTTAGAAAGGTCAAGCGATCGTAAAATCCAATTGTGCGGGACACTATCGAAGGCCTTCTTATAGTCTATCCACGCACAGCTCATATTCCTTTTGCTACCAATACAATTCTCCAGAAGCATTTTGTTAATTAATAACTGGTCCTTACACCCATAAGAGCCTCTTCTACAACCTTTCTGCTCTAATGGCAACAAATTATTTTCTTCGAGATGTTTATAAGTCCTGTCGGTGAGAATCGAGGTCAGTATTTTGTATGTTGTTGAAAGACATGTTATAGGCCTATAGTTCTTGGGATCCCCTGTTTCACTGCATTTAGAAAGTAAGTAAGTTGTGCCCTCGCATAACCAACCCGGAGTTTCTTCTGGATGATGAAGTAATTTATTAAAAAGTTCAGTAAGAAGGCCATGCGTTGATGTTAAAGCATTTAACCAGAAATTTGGCACCTTGTCTAGCCCAGGTGATTTCCACTTTAGTGATTTTGTTAGCGCTGACTTCAGTTCTGCCATAGTTATATCATCCCATTCTTGTTCATTGACATTAGCATTGTTTGCTTCTGTATTTGAGATCCAAGCAGCAGTCTCGTTAAATCCTTTCTCCTCTCCCCAGATTCCATTCCAAAAATTTTCAATACCGTTTTGACTTGGGACCTCTACAACTGGTTCTTGTTTTTTCCCTAATTCTCTGTAAAATTTCTTACCATCACTTTGAAAAACTTTATTCTGTCTGTAGAAATTGCTTCGCTTTTCAAAGCGTCTCAAACGTTGGGCCTTAGCCTGCATTTTTTGTTTTAACTCTTCTTTAATCGGAGGGATTTCTAGTAAACTTTCGATTTTGAACTTTCGTTTGAGCTTCCGCGACTTTCTAGTTTTAGGATCCTTTCCCCTTTCCATTTCATCTAGGATTGAGACCTCACCACGCATCTCTTCAACTGCTTTCTCAATATCTCTCTTCCATTTTGGCTTTTTATGCTGATGACGTTGCTTTAGCGGTTTACGTTTAACACCTACTTTTGATTCGATTGTTTTGGCACAAGCATATATGATTGTATTTAATTCAATGATGTCTGGTTCAATTTCTTCACAAAGGTCAGCTAAGGCAGAATTTGCCATGTCTAAGTATTTCTCCTGAGGTTTTTTCCGCTTTAATTTTACTAGACCGTCACGCTCTCTCATATCGAGTGAGTCGTATTTTTCAATCTTCTTCTTATTATTATTATTATTATTCCATTTGCTGTTTTCCCTATCATTAGGGGCCAGCAGCAAGTAGTTGTTGGCGCCAACGAGCTCTGTCTATATTAATATTTTTCAATATTAGCTATCAAATCATTTTTGAATCCGTCAAACTCAAGGTCATCAAATTCTATTTTTTGGTTAACAATCAAAGTTCATGGTTAGTATCAACCCTGTCATACCAAACAATTTGACTCGTAATATCTTCTTGGTTCAACTCATCCCCAAACACTACATCCCCATTGACAGAGACCTCAGAACGAACAGCTTCATTGTCCCTAATATTGGCTTTAACCTTTTCCTTGATTTCTCTTAGCTCTAACTCAGTTAGCCTATTATTCTTCAATATATCCCGCCTTACATTTGGATCTAAGTATGATTTTACATTTGGATTGCGATTTTTCCATATTTTAAAGATGTTGTTAGTGTGACTTCCTTCAGGTTTTTCTAATGACATATAAAAAGCATACATATTTCAATATAGTCCTCTCTGTTCCATCTTTGTCGTTCTTCTTCAGTTCTGTTATTTGATGTTTCTCTGGATTGGCCACCTGGTAGATTTCCCCGTGCTTGGTTACCATCAGAGTTATTAGTTTCTTTATTTTGAGAGCTTGCTGAGTCAGTTGCACATTTTTCGATCCCAAGCTGGTTCAGCTCCCTTGGGGGACGCGTCCCTTGTTTACCCACGCGACGATGTGGTATGTTTTTTGACTTCTAGTTTTCATCATTACAAGGAGTGCATTTTAACCTTACTGCCAAGGAGCTGGATGTATCGCGCCAGTCGCAACCTGGTATTTTTAGTCCACGCGGATCGACAGACTTAACTCCGCAGGAGGCCAGCCCGGTACTTCATGGTCTCGGGGAGAGCTAACAAGTACTACACCTTGCCCAAGGATGACCTGGAGGTAGTTGTGGCAAAGGGTAACCTCATTCGCCCACGTCGAAACTCTACAACCGGATGCAGTTTAATGTCAATACCCAGGACATTTATTATTATTATTATTATGTACGATTTTCTTATGAATGCTGTTTATTTACAATTACTTACCGGGTCACACCCAGTGACCTGAGGCAAGCAAAGGTTTCTACGAGCAACTTAATTGTTCAATAAATGTGGAGTACAAAAGAAAGTATAATACAAATAGGATTAAAAATAGTATCAAAAAGTATAAAAGTTCTTGTAATAAATTGTTTCTTTATGTGGACAAAGATTTTTTTAGTATATTTGCGGTGCTGGTAAGGACAATCTTTTGTATCTCCTGTAGGTTATGGTTGCCCGGAATTTTCGCAAGATGTTTATCTGTTCCCTTTTTAATCATTCCCAAAGCTCCTATTATTACTGGAACCGTTGTTGTTTTAAGATTCCA
>RDPX01000513.1:267737-294518 GCA_003991215.1 Morbakka virulenta | reverse complement strand
GGGTTCCTTGTTTCGTTACTTTTTGGTAACAAATAGGTAGTTCCAAGGCAAAACCACTTTGGTATAGTTTCGGGTTCTGTTATAATCTTATTGAAAATAACTGCAATCCTATCATGAACAGAAGAGAGAGAGTCTAGCCAAAAATTTGGCACTTTGTCTATTCCGGGGGACTTCCATTTGTGAGATTTTTGAAGAGCCTTTTTAACTTCGCCTGTTGTAATTTCAACCCATATCTGCTCTGGTATATCCCTTGTGCTTTCTTCCAAATTTTGCAACCATTCCGCATTTTCATTAAAACCCTTCTCATTACCCCACATCTTATTCCAAAATTCACGAACTTCATTTTCCGACGGCACATCCTCTGCAGTTATTCCTTTCCCGATTTCACGATAAAACTTTTTAGCATCAGTTTCAAAGATTTTGTTCTGCCTGTAGAACTTTTGACGTTTGTCAAATCTACGTATCCTCTGCGCCTTAACCTGCAACTTTTGTTTCAATTCTTCCTTCAAACTTGGCAATTGTTCTCTGTCTTTAATGTCATATTTTCGTAAGACTTTCCTATTATTATTATTATTATTATTATTATTATCGAGTGGCAAGTAGATTCTCAGACAAACCTTAGACATACCTTAACACAAGCTTTAATGCCATATTGCTTTGCAAGTTTTGGAGAGTTCAGCTCGTATTTCGTGGTTAGACTTATACAGTCAATCATTGTCCCTGGATTTTGAACTGGAAACAATTAAAAGTCACCTATAATAATGACTGGATTCGAATAGCCTTCAATGTTTGGTCAGTCCCGCTGTTCTCGAGCCCACTAGTTGATAGCATGTCCTCGAGCTTACTACCTTCAAATTGAACTCTGATTACTGTTAAATGTGATAATTGTGGAACCTATTTAGGAAAGTTAAGCAGACATTGTAGCCTACTTCAAAACATGCGTTATCACAGTATTGTCCTATGTTTCCAAGTTAGGAGCATTAGTAGCTTGAAATGAAAATAAACATAACAGCTTCCACCAAACTAGACCACATAAATCCCTAAAGGGCATAGAAAGAGAACCTGGCTAGGGGTGACATTAGAGGATTGCATAATAGAAAAATTCACTAATTATTTAAACTACACGCGAAATAAAGCTTTGACTGTAATCATTAATCAGTTAAAATGTTACTGTGCAATTCATTGTACCTTTCGATCGCTGCAAATGCCAGGGGAATAAATGGGTATTCAATTCTGCCAGTTTACTTGGAAAATCAGTGTGTAACGAAAGTTGCAAGTGGACGTGGAGAGGATTGGAAAGTATGGAAGACCCTGAATCGCTTCCGAACCGAAAATGGAAGATGCATGGCATCCCGCAATTAGTGGGGCTTCACTACAACATATACCTATAGCTGTAAATAGCCCACCTTTTTAACTGCCCCACTGCACAAGAGTACAAGAGTCTAGTAGGACAACAGCAAGAAGAAGCGTATAACGCAAGCTAGGTTCTCAAGCAACCTGTTGTGTAAGGCTGTAAGGTTCATTTTCAACATCGATTCTAGATTATATTACTTAAATGTAAATTAGACAATGAATTTTTTAGAAGGAACATGGAAATGTTTATTTGAATGATAAAGGAACTTACACTTCCCTTCTCTTTTAATTTTGATATTACATCGGAAAATGTAATTCATTTATTCATTTGTCGTTCACACATCATATTAACAAACAAATTTTGGTTTCTTAACAATTGTAAGCTTTCAATTAAAAAAAACATAACAATTTCCTCATTTTTCAAAGGCACACCCACTCCAAACACATTGATCACTTAACGTTGGATGATAACGTTCCTCAGCAAAACTTGAATTCCAGTTCCCAATAAGAATCTCCTCCCCCCTAATACATGATGGAAATAAGGTTAGTAGTACATACTTCCTGGAAGTACTTTATTTTTTATTGTTTGCAGCCTACTGAGTTCGTACATGTTTTCAGAAATAAAATTAGTAGAGGGTAAAAATGCTCAATAACATGTAACCCTCTGTGTTAGTGTGACTACTGGGTTTGCTAAGAGTAATACCCAGAAAAACCCTTCTTATAGTTGAAATTGTTAGCCTTTATTTTCAGTTAATCCTATCCACTTTTTAGCCTTACATTTTTATTTAAATCAATGTCTTTAGCTAACGATTGGTCTGAAACGTTTATCCTTATCACTGGTTTTCATGTTTCTGAAGACCGTCACTGTTTTTTTAAATCCACACTCCTATTACTGCGCTGACAGTAGTCAAAGAGAAAGAAGGTAGCAGGTATTTTTTTCAGACCACATCTGACTTATACAGTACATTTTTAAGTTATGCTTTCTGTAGTTCTGAAACATTTCTTAATTTACCATAATCCAGGTGTTGCAACCCTCATTTCTAGACTGATTTGTATCGACAAGGGTAAACAGAGTTAATATTTACTGCTTTTTCTTCTTTCTTATATCATACATTGCCTTATGATTATCAAGGAGCACGCTATTAAATCACTTTGATCCAGTTTAGCAAAGTCACTCAAGCTTTTCCAATCAAGTTTGTTAAACTAATCAACTTCTTTTCCAAGAAGTTGATTGGTTCCAATCACCTTGTGTAGGAACACTTGAATTCCTTTCGAGTATGCCTTCACAATGACTGAAAAAATCTTTCTTTCTAAAGGATTACCAAAATTAACATGCAGCCGTTTCAAAGGTTCACCGGGCTATAAACATTACTAAGTGTCTATTTAGCCGTCTGACGGCCTTCTATACCGAAACCTACTCTACCGTCTTTTACCGGTACAAAATGGTCATCGTCCGTCAATGACGGGAGAATAGGATTCGAGACGTCCAGCCATCTGACAGCTAAATAGCAACTGCCTGAACATTATGCTTGCTAGATATCAGACCTTTTCTAACCAGATATTTTAAAAGTTAAGACCTCTTTCACTTTGTTTTCTATGTATTAGAAAACCTTCCTTTCTATCATTGCTAGTTCAAGTTATCCCTGTAGAATTACTTTCTCAAAAAAAGAGACATCGAATTTTCCTTAATGAACTTTTCTCTTACAACTTCCAAACACTTGAATATTTCGTGAATATCTACATCAAAAAACATCTTACTCTTGGTTTCACAGCAATTTCTTACCCAACAGACTAAATTCCTAATAATCTGTTTTAACATATGATTCATTACTTAATCTTAAAACATTGTCTAGCCAATTAAAAAATTATTGGCTCGGTAGTTATGTGTTTTTAAAAAACCCCAAAATTATTACGCACAGAATTATATCACATGCTTACAAAAGGAAATAGAATATCTAACAAAGCAGTGTTACTTGCACATGCATAAAATAAATGAACTCAATCATGCAATGAATTTTATAATTTCCTGTGCACGTGCTGTGTTAAATTAATACTATGTCACGTTCAACACCTCGAACATATTCTATCGAGTGCCTGGTGTCCACTATTTTAAATGCTCAACATGTAATTCATTTCACTGGAATATTGTTATTGAAGTCGGAATCATGCCACTTTTGTTCCAGATAAATATACTCCTTAAAAATAATGTCTAGCCTTTTACTTAAGTAACATATTTAATTCCTTGGTCGGTTGATCAGTCCAATCACACCTCGTGCAGAACAGTCCTTTCTTGGGCACAGCATCTCTTCCTGTCTCATCTGTAAAAGCATCAGCGTTGATTCCTTTTTCTTGGGTGGAAAATATCACCGCTCTTTCCTTCACTTCAATTTTCGGTTTTTTTACTACAGGATTTTAAAACAAAGACTCAGCTCAGTAGCTTTCCTTCCCAAGTTAAACTCAATCGTGTAGTCAAAAGCACGCAATAGTAATGACCTCCTTTTAATGCTTTGTGGTGCCATTTTGGAAATGAGTTGTGTTCCCTACACAACGTTTATCAGTGGCTTGTCATCTGTTTTCAGAATGAAATGTTGTCCCATTCAATATTGTCTGATTTTCGTGACTCCAAATACTATTACTGTAAAAACCCTATTCCGATATCCGTCAGTAAGCGTAAAGCATATGCCACTGGTTTTAAAGTTATATCTTTACGTTGCAAAATAACTTCAACTCCAATTTACGATGCATCATCCCATGGCACTCATAGCACATTTGGGTGGTAATGAACTAATACTTGCTCTGACGCAATAATTTGTTTTTAATTTTGACAAACGTTGTTGTTCTTTAACTTCCCAGCTCCGCTTTCGTTATTTTGTAATAACCTTACAATAGTAACATAATTTAAAAATGAAAATTAGGGTTGAACTGACATGACAATTATTCACTCTTTTAAAGTTCTGTAATCCGTTGACCTTGCTTAAAGGCCTACAACTTATGAACAGCCTGAACTTTCTTGATTATTCAATTTTGTTCTAATTTATCAAAAAACTTGCTCATACTGTTTAAGTATTGGGGATGACACAGTTCCTGCTTTCATAAACAGTAGGCTATCTTTGTTGGTACGAAGAGAAATTTATACATCCTCGTATGTTCCCACTGTTCAAGAATCACAATGATCTTTGTATTCTCTCATGACTATCTCGGCTGGTTCTAAAAATTTGAAAAAACATTTCCACAATAGTGAGTTTTTCTCACTTAAATCCCTTTCCAGTAATGAAAAAACGGGCCTGCCAACAATACGAATCGATATGTCAGTCTATGATCACACTTTAACTGTCATTTTGTTTTCTCCGTAGCATGTCACAAGACAGATGAAGGAACTTTATCATCTCATGAGTCGTAAGCTTTTTTTGAGCTGTCATCAACAGAAAAATCCCTTCTTGTGAAAGGTTTGAGCTTTTCTGTAACTCCCAGAATCATTCCTGCAAAGAAGATTATCTCGATTGACATTGACAACCTCACAAAAAAGGAACGATGTGCCATCAAGATCCTAAAAAATGTCATTAAATGTTTGTGAATTTTTTGAATAACAAACTGGTACGATTTAAAGTAGACAAATTTGTGGTCCGAAATTTCTAAAGATATTTCTTTTTAACAGAATTTCCACACTTGTCAATGTTTTTGTGGACTTGGACTCCAACAGATACGTTGATTGTAATAAAGCAAGGCAGGAGACAGTTCGGGGAAGAAGGAGCAGAGACAGGCAGAAGCTGAGATGGAGAGATGTTGTAAGGGAAGACATGAGGAAAGTTGGAGCGAATCCGGAGGACTGCAAGGAGCGCGGAAAGTGGCGCAGACTGTATCGAGCGGCCGACCCGTCCTAGCGATGGAACAAGACCGCAGGAAGAAGAAGAAGATACGTTGATTGTGTAATTATGCTCTCCTCTTGATTTTTGGGATTAACATAATGCAGGCATAATACAGTCTAATGTAGGCTCTTCTACTTCACAAACTTTTAATAGAACTTCCACACTTCCCTCGTCAATGTTTTTGTGGATTTGGAATCCTTCTACAGATACGTTGATTGTGTAATTATGCTCTCCTCTTGATTTTTGTGATTAACATAATGCAGGCATAATATAGTGTAATGTAGGCTTCTCTACTCCACAAACTCCTCTGATAAAGACACCTACTTTGTTAGCTTGAGGAGATATTGATCTCTCGTGATCTCTTGTTTCCCTTTAAAGACAGTTTTTGCATATGCTCTTCCTTGTTGCAGTGAGGGCTAGTAAATTTGGTGAATTTACATTGGTGATCTTATGCACCACAACTTCCTACTTTTTGTTGGACGTTGTTGTTCAGTAAAAGTAACATTCCTTAAGTTCATTGGTTTGTTATGCTTTGTTTTCCTGTGAGAATACTTTCTCCATAACACTTACCTTACATACTATATATAAAGACCACTGAATATTTTTGCATTTAAAAATACATGATACTTTCCTGACTTATACTTGCTATTTAACAATATGTGTGATACAGTAGAACAAAATCGTAATTGGTGTTCTTTGCCAATTGCTTTCTTTAATGCGATCAATTGCAGCTCTTTTAAGTATAGACAGTTATGTACACTGGCCTCGGTACAGGAATAGGGCACGTTGTATGACACAAATATGAAACGTCGGGCTCCTTTGGGTCACTTTCAAAGACCTTTTCATCTCTGCATCAAATTTCACTTTTGAGATATGCAGTCATTCTCGTGAATTCGGTGTTTGAATAGGCAGTGAGACCTACAGACGTCTCTTCAGTTATGGTATAGATTGAAAATATTTTTCGTACAGTGACATAAATACATAATGTAAGGTCCACAACTAAAAAGAATTTGATGTCCTTATTTTGATATTTTTCACCCTTCAAATGTCACACTTCATTGCAATGGGTTACTTTTCTTGTTGACCTTTTTTCTTCATGATTTTTAAAAATCTTTTTATCTATTAGAATCCCGTGGGAGCCGTGGCTTAATGGCTAGTGCAACTGCACGATAACCAATAGGTTTCGGGTTCGATTTCCCGAGCGGGTGACCTTGGGGCTTCATAAAAGAAAATGCCATTGGTTGGTGTCAGAAAGGGCATACGGCCAAGAAATTCCTCACTGGAAAATCCAAGACACTATGAAGGACAAGGTCGGAGCCTCAGTTATTGGAAAAAATTAACGTTAAAAGCAAAAAAATAAGTGTCCTCCCCTCTTTTGCTATCATTCCGTAGCATGCCACATAAAACGTAGACTTGGCTTAGCCTTCATATGGGAACCCCTCGCTTTGGACCATTGATTTTATTGCTCAAGTAATTCATCTCAGCTCCATGAAATCAGGGAATTGCGCAATGAGCGTCTCCTGGAGGAAATATAAAAAATTGTCAACTTGAGAATTCCTTCAAAGCAGGAAGATAGACCACTTTGTTGGAACACTGGACCGAGAATTTCTCAGTTACATGCTTAAAAACAACCTTCCATGAGAAATAGTGAAAGAAGAAGGACTAATTGCAACTGAGGCACTTTCGTGACATTGAGTGCCCAGAACTATATAATAATATTGAAGATTGGATGTAGAAAAGAAATTGCAGAGAAGAAGGGGTTTCAGAAAAACAGTTGTCTTGTTTTTGGTGAACAAAGGGAACTGCTCCAATCGTTGGATCTTTACAATGGAAGAAGTATCTCCAAGAATGTAGCTCAGAAAAAGCTTACAACTAATGGCATGGAGAACCTCTTTATATTTGCCTTCCACTGAGTCAAAAAACTCAACAACTCTAAGAAGGGGTTTCAGAAAAACAGTTGTCTTGTTTTTGGTGAACAAAGGGAACTGCTCCAATCGTTGGATCTTCACAATGGAAGAAGTATCTCCTGGAATGTAGCTCAGGAAAAGCTTACAACTAATGGCATGGAGAACCGCTTTATATTTGCCTTTCCACTGAGTCAATAAACTCAACAACTTTCAGGAGTATTATCAAGTGGATTTTTTGGTGACTGAGAAATTCCTTTCTGCGAATTAGTGTGCATTTACGTTGGTGTATTAATTCCCATGTAAACAAAATTTTGATTGTGAAAATAGATTTCATCAACTGAATTAGTGCCCAAAGCTTGGAAAAAAATATTTCAGTTTTGGATAAGCGAGAATTTTGTTCATGTTTTAATGAATTTTGGTAATGTACAAATACCAGAAAAGGGGTCATCCATTTATTACGTTCGCACTGAAAAGCGAACGTAATAAATGAAAAGCGAACAAAAGCGAACAAAAGCGAACAAAAGCGAACAAAAGCGAACAAAAGCGAACAGGAGGGAGTGGTGTTCACAAGGAAAGTTCACATTAAAAAGATTTTTTGCTTACGGTTTTCACAAAGTAGTGACAGGGAAAGACAGGTGTGCAGGTGTAATTATTCTTATCTGTTTGTAAACATTTGTTTGTTTTTTGGAATTACTTCCGTTTGTATTCGGCTTGTATCTAATTATAATTGCTTTCATTTCTGACAACAATAGCCTGGGGTCAATTTTTTACTTTTCGTATTTTAGCACGTGAGCTTCTATGCAAGAAGAATCAATGACATAATTTGTTAATTATTTATCAAAATGGCAACTGCCAACGTCGGCCAAAAAAGTTTTACGTGGGCTCGCACGGCGGAGGGTACTTGCCTGAGAACAAGTGCGAACAAGGAGGGGGAGGGTCAACAAATGGTCAATTTCTTCCGAACGTAATAAACTTATGTCCCAAAAATGGAGGGATTGTCTTTAATCCTCACTTTTGTTACCCCGTTAACAAAATGCCGCTTGATTTGTGTTTTTCTCATTTTGGCGTCTTAACTGAGTACTGTTGGGGAATTATCCATATTTGTTCTACGCAGTTTGAGATAATTATTGGTATGCGTCAATAGGGGAATCACTATTTACCGAAAATAGGATGATCGACGTGATTCACCGGGAACAGCACGATTGTGGTCGTGCTACCTGACTTATTTACGTAGATATTTAAGAATTACTATTGTTGTAATACATTTTGATCATGAATAAGGGATTAGAAAATTATAAAGATTTGGGTGTGTAACTTAGGTATTTTTTAACTGTGAATATTGTAAATACATGTTGCTTCTAGATGAGTCATGTGGGAAACTAGGGAGTATAAGTAACTGGAAAACTTACTAGATTCTCTAAGATCGTTTGGATTCTTCAAGATAGTATGAAGATTGTATTAGACTGATAGAAGTGTTTCACTGGTTGTGTGTTTCACTGCTTTGGATTGTAATGAGTCTGTATAACTTGGCTCATTAGTGTTTATTGAATGATTATTGATGAAAAGATTAGTATACAGTCCTCTAGATTGGAGTTTTATTTGTTTCTCTATCTGAACCGCGCATCGAAGACATCGGATCTTCAACATTTGGTCCAACAGAGCCGGATAGAGTAACAATTATGGAAATCTACTGTCGAAAGAAAAGAGTAAGAGCTGGTTATCGAGGACACGTTTCAAAGACGTTGCCGAAGATTCAACAGATTTTACAGAGTTCCGATTTACCAGAAAGGACTGCGATTGTACAATATTTAGATTCGTTGAAAGAGAAACTGGCAAAGATTAAGGAATTAGATGAGGAAATTTTGGATCTGGCCAGCTCGATAGATACGATAGACCTGGAGGCAGAAATCGACGAGGCGGAGGATTTTCTGTACGAACCTAAAAGATTTCTTTTGATACTGGAGGAAAAATGCGGAAATTCTCGAGAAGAACGAGTGATACCGAAAGCTGCCTCGGTAAGAGCAAAATTACCAAAGTTGGTGGTAAAACGATTTTCAGGGAAGCCTCAGGATTGGCAGGAGTTTCACGACACTTTTTTGTCCAGTATCCATAACAACGAAGGATTGTCGGAAGTTGATAAATTTTCGTATCTTAAATCATTGGTGGACGAACCGGCAAAATCAGCAATAGCAGGATTCGCCTTGACCTCGGCAAACTACAGAGCTGCGTTCGACTTACTCATTGAGAGATTTGGCCGGCAAGATTTAATCAAACGGGCTCACATAAAGGAAATGTTGAATGTTGACCCTATTCGTTCGGAGCGAGACGTACAAAAACTGAGGAATCTCCACGACAAGATCGAGGCTAGACACAGGGGATTAGAAGCTCTGTATGTCCCAGCAGAAACTTACTCCGGGATTGTGGTGCCATCGATCATGGAGAAACTACCCTTGGAAATAAGGCTCTGCCTCTCTCGAGGCGAAGAAAATTATTTACAATGGTCAATGGACGTCTTCCTTAACAATTTAGGGAAGGAAATTCGCCTCAGGGAAGAACAGAGCGAAGTTAAAGAAGACGTCTCAAAGGAATGGAACAGAAGAAATGTTCGAGAGCCGAATATACGAACTGCCAGTGCCCTGACTACCTCAATGGACAGAGAATTTTGCCCATTCTGTACGGGGAATCACAGGGCCGAAGATTGTCGAAAAATTAAGGATATCGGTGAACGTAAGTATTTGCTTAGGCGATTTGGTCGTTGTTTTAATTGTTTGGCTAAAAGGCACAAGGTTTCACAATGTCAAAGAAGTAGTTTTTGTGCTAACAGCAGTTGTAGGACTGGAAGTAAACATCATACTTCCATTTGTGAGACCATTTGTAATAAATCTGAGTTTAAGGATAGTAGGCCCAGGCGTGAAAGGGTCTCGACTTCGCCATCTAATGATAGCTCTGGTAATTTTAGATCTGATTTACATAGTATGAGGTGTGATAGGCCTAGGAATTCGTCTACTTCACGTGTTAATGCTTTACCTAGTGAATTACCGATAGGTGATGTTAATGTAACCAGTGCAAGTTCTATTAATCATTGTAAGGATGTTAAGAAGGGCACAGGGGTGGCATTACAGACCGCCATAGGAAAGGTAAATGGTCATAAAGTGAGGATACTTTTTGATTCGGGAAGCCACCGTTCGTTTATAAGAGAATATGTAGCAAATAAGTTAAGCTTAGAAACAGCGAGAACAGAAAATATCAGTATTAGTACTTTCGGACAGGATAGTGGACAGAAAGGTAAACGTAGAGTAGTTGAGATAGAAGTTAAGTCGCTAGTAAATGATAGTAGTGTTGTATTAGAAACCATTGTTGTTCCTCAGATCACTAAGGTGACTAATGAGCATTTAGAAGTAGTTAAAAAGGATTATAAGCATTTAGCAGATCTCTGGTTTACAGATGTAGCCAAAGAAGATAATTTAGTAATTGATGTTTTAGTTGGCTGTGACTATTTATGGTCCTTTCAGAGGGAGGGTACCCGCCGGGGGGAGAGTTGGGAACCTGTTGCTCAATTGACTTCCCTAGGTTGGGTGGTTTCTGGCAAGTTCAAACATGGTACCAGTGGTAAGTATAATGTTAACTTAGCTATTGATGGACCAGATTGGCTTTGTTCAAACCCTGTAAAGTTGCCAAACCAACCAGTAATTGAGAACACTGATGTGGTAAATTGTGAAGCCAAGGTAAGTGCATTGGCAATGAGTGTTCAAATTAAGTCGTCGATAGAACAGGTAATTGATGTAGGTAAGTTTAGCACACTTTCAAGGTTATTGAGAGTTACTAGTTGGGTTTTAAGATTTATTAGGAATTTAAAGGCCAAGAGACAATCTATTTCTCTTAATGAAGGAAATCTGAGTGCAGCTGAAATTAATGAAGCAGAGCTGACATGGATTAAGTGTGTACAAGAATTGTTTGTGGAGCAGCCTAATTTTGCTCATGTTAAGTCTGTTTTAGGAGTTGAAGAAGTGGAAGGAGTGTTAAGATGTAAGGGAAGAATGGAATTTTCAGATTTAGAGTATGATTCTAAATACCCAATTTTAATGGCTAAAGACCATAAACTTACAGAGTTAATTGTATTAGATTGCCATGTAAGATTGATGCACAGTGGGGTGAGAGCCACACTTGCAGAATTACGTTCCAAGTTTTGGATTCCAAAAGGCAGACAGTTGGTAAAGAAACTGTTGTATGGATGTGTCATTTGTCGTAAAGTTCTTGGGAAACCATATAGAGATCCACCACAGGCACCCTTACCAGAATTTAGGGTAAAACCAAGTCCTGCATTTAGTAAGTGTGGTATTGATTTTTGTGGACCTCTCTACATCAAGGAAGGTAAGGAAATGAGAAAAGTTTATGTTGCTTTGTTTTCGTGTTGTGTTACTAGGGCAATACATTTAGATTTAGTGGAAGACCTTACAGTTAACAGTTTTTTAAGGTGTTTAAGGAAGTTTGTTGCCAGAAGGGGTATGCCTTGTCTGATGATCTCGGATAATGCCAGTACCTTTAAGGCAACAGCAAAATTTCTCAAGGAACTGAATGGCCATACTTTGTTGCATTCCTACTTGCAGGAACATAGAATTCAGTGGAAATTTAACTTGGAAAGAGCTCCATGGTGGGGAGGATTTTTTGAGAAAATGGTTGCAGGGGTTAAGAAATCTCTAAGGAAGGTCCTGGGGGGAGCTAGATTAACCCAGGATGAGCTTTTAACTGTTTTGCTAGAAGTTGAAGCTGCTATTAACTCTAGACCCCTGACTTATGAATATAACGAGCCAGACAGTGAAATGTTGACACCATCTCACTTGTTATATGGGCGAAGAATTACATCGCTGCCTGATGTTAGTTTAGAAGTAGAACAGGACAAGATTCAGAAGAGATATAATTATCTTAGTCAGAAGATTAAGCATTATCATAACAGATGGGTAAAAGAGTATTTAATTGGACTCAGGGAACAGCATAGACAGAAGTTGGGTAGATATGATGTATTAGTGAAGATAGGAGATGTAGTTTTAATTCACGGTGAAACTCTGAAGAGAAATGAATGGAAGACTGGTATTGTTATAGAATTAATAAAGGGTAGAGATACTGTGATACGAGGTGCTAAAGTTAGAACTATTACCAGGGGGAACCCAGTTGTGTTAAGTAGACCATTGCAGAAGTTGTTTCCTTTGGAGATTAACACAGAAAGTCGGACTACCTTAGAAGTTGCAGATAGAAATGGTTCTAGCACTAACTTAAGGGATAGTAGTTCGAGACCTCGTAGAAATGCTGCATTAGACAGTCAGTGTAAAACCAAACTTATGTTTGACCCCTAGATGTGGTCAAAGGGGGGAGGATGTTGGGGAATTATCCATATTTGTTCTACGCAGTTTGAGATAATTATTGGTATGCGTCAATAGGGGAATCACTATTTACCGAAAATAGGATGATCGACGTGAGTCACCGGGAACAGCACGATTGTGGTCGTGCTACGTGACTTATTTACGTAGATATTTAAGAATTACTATTGTTGTAATACATTTTGATCATGAATAAGGGATTAGAAAATTATAAAGATTTGGGTGTGTAACTTAGGTATTTTTTAACTGTGAATATTGTAAATACATGTTGCTTCTAGATGAGTCATGTGGGAAACTAGGGAGTATAAGTAACTGGAAAACTTACTAGATTCTCTAAGATCGTTTGGATTCTTCAAGATAGTATGAAGATTGTATTAGACTGATAGAAGTGTTTCACTGGTTGTGTGTTTCACTGCTTTGGATTGTAATGAGTCTGTATAACTTGGCTCATTAGTGTTTATTGAATTATTATTAATGAAAAGATTAGTATACAGTCCTCTAGATTGGAGTTTTATTTGTTTCTCTATCTGAACCGCGCATCGAAGACATCGGATCTTCAACAAGTACCAACGAAAAAGCCTTTGACCAAAATGAATGAATTATAATTACAAGACAGAATTTCTGAACCAAAGAATCACATGAAGAAAATGGCCTCTGCAAGCAATACTATGTCAAAATGGCTGACTACTGCTCTCCCGACATTCCAAGAAAATATAAAACATTTGTGTTAATCTATGCCACGTTTACAACAGACAAATCTGTGTAACATTACACACATTGTTGTGCGGTAAACACAATAAATTGGATGCAGATTTATTGATTACCAAGAATCTCCATCTTTTGCTTGACGTTCTCATTGATACTGCTAAATGAGTTAACTAACATTATGATGAAGGGAGTATTATTAAAGGGTATATTACAGGCCCTTATCCGACTGAACTTTCCCTTCATATTCCCACAATGCTGCAAACATTGTTAAGATCATGTCACATTTGACTTAATATTCAAACTTTTCCTTAAATGAGTTTTATTATCTCTGGAATGTATTGAACAATGTCTTCTGACTGTCCTAAAATTAAAGCCCCATAGAAAGGAAAGCAACTGAAACGCCTCATGAAGCAATAACGGAGCAGGTAGTAGAATTGTTAATGTAATTGTATGGTAACATAAAGAGATGTCATCAGTGAGGAATTTCTTAAATCAAAGTCCCTCTGAAGGGCACCGTCTGAGCCCCAATTGCTGGGGGAAAATGACGTTAAAACTAAAAAAAATAAAAATAAAATAAAAGAGATGCCATCATTTCCGACAAAACAGACAGAAGCAAGTATATGATGGCTGCTTAGTTAGCAAAGTCAAAGTTTGTTGATTCCCTTAGTAGAAGTTTTACGTTAGCGCCTGCTGTTTTTAAGCAAACGCTCGAAATGCTGGCTTCAGTAGATAAGGTTTTTTAAAGGTTTCACAAGAGAATAATGAATACTATCTGCACAGTTGCCCATGTCCAGGCAAAAGTGGTAAACTATAAAACGATAGAAGATTTAATGTTTCACAAAGTTATCGGATTTCTACCTTTTTCGTCTATGAAATGTCTTTAATTGGTTTGTTGTAAATAACAATATTGGAGGCAATAATAACGATTGTAAACAAACCTCGGCAATGTGATAAATAAAGTTTACTAACTACGGAACAAGAAAAGTGTAAAAGGTCTCGATACCTCTAGTGTGGAACATTCTGTGTGAATCTCTGCTGAATCAGGAGACTGGGGCCATTCATGCAGTCGGAGTATCTCAGGACAAAAGCGAACTTTCATCAAAAGGGACAAATAAAATAATGCCATTTTCGAAACAATGGCTTAATTTCGAAAAAAAGATTTGAAATATTCTTAGCAAACGAGTATATATAGGGGTGATTTTTAGTGCAACTTTCAAGTGTCAGGAAAACTCAACTATCAACTGTAAGAACAATAACGGGCAAATTATTAAATCGTTTGAAGAGACGTACCACACAGGAATGAGACTTATAGATTGTGTTACATAAAGACGCCAGTTCCACTATAACGGTCAGAGTACTTTGAAGCAGCAGAAGATTTTTTGAGTAAATTGCACAACAATTTGCTACAAAGATACATCTCTGTTTGGCTACTAATGTTGTCTGTGCCACTGAATTGGTTAATCCGGCTTCATTCCGTCTTTACGATGTTTAGACACTGAATTACCTTCTCTGGAAAGTCTTCTAGTGGTAAATGCCAACAACGGTTAACAAATGATGCCAGTCACAGATATGTTTTGAAATGTGCGTTTTTCTAAACCTATGCCTGGTTTTAGGGTTTGCGAATTACGACATCTTCTGCACTTTGAAAATAGCCCCCAAACTGTACATAAACCTTCTTAGAAGAAAAATAGGCATGTAAACAGCATGGAGGGAAAAAATAAGGACTGATTGCAGAGAAGAGGGAGCTTTTTTCAGCTTTAATTAACTACTTAAAACACACGAGTCATTTGCTGCGAGTTCTTTGTGAGCAGCTAATTACAGGTAATATTAAGCAAAATGTAGTATTCTTCTTGTCAGTTTTTACACCAAGAAACACTTTGGAAGCGGGATGTCCTCGAAATACTTCACAAAATGGAGTACAACTGACTGTCGAATAAAAATTTCAAAAACAGAAAAGTTAGACCAATCGTTTTTTTGTTTCAACGTCAATTTCTCAAGTAACCGAGGCTCAGAAGATGCCCTTCAAAAAGACATTGTCTTAGCACTGAGGAATTTCTTGGCCGGATGGCCTTCATGACGCCAGCCTATAATTGTTTCTTTTGTAAAGTTCCAAAGCTCTTCGCACGCTCGGGAAATCGTATTCGGAACTTCTTGGTCACGGTACAACTGCACAAGTCTGCGAAATACCAACTATTAAGCCATGGCTGATGTACCAAGTCATAATCAATTTCAACATGATTACTTGAATGTTAGAAATCTTAATTAGTGTTTTGTTATAAAAAAAACACACCAAAAAACACCAAAAAACACTAAACAAAAAAAATAAACGAAAACAAAAAAAATTGCCCTTGTGTCTCAAAATCCATTTCATGGCCTATTCAATTCCACGTGCCTATTCATGGCTACTAATCTGGTCTTCAATTAAAGCACAATTCAATTCCTTCCGATATAGACATTTTACTCCCATTTTGTAGACTATTAACCCTGTCAGATACCTCATCTCCTTAAGACTATTCCGGAAGGGTAATATAATTCGAGTGTGGGCACTTAATAGAGAAAACGCTATATATACCTTATCCGTGGTTGTATAGACAGAGGGGGCGTTTTTCGAGAGTGAAGTGAGAATTGGTTTTTACATTGAAGTATGTATTGTGTATAAGTCCTTGCTCGGCACAGAGTGCCTTATATAATATGCTTACATAAGTAAGGTCAATTCAGCAAAAAAGGGATTTTCTTGATATGCAGTTTTCCAGATAAGTAGGATTGTGTTCATTATTTTTATGTAAAATTTCCTCCAGGAGTTACCACCGCGCATCAGTTTACAATGAAAAGTTTGACCTATATGCAGTTAAGTGATTATTTTGAAATATGATTTTTAGCACTTTTCTCAATTAAAGAAAAAACGAAAAAAAATTTCTGATACAACGAAGCAATACTTAGACAATCTGTTTGAAAAATAAGGATATTGAAACCGACCAGAAATTATTGTTGCTCATAATGTAAAAAAAAAAGAAGTTTTATGGGACGAAAAAAATAAACAAAACAACAGTTTGAAAAATAAGTAAGCGTTCCAGAATGTTAAATTGGCAGTTACGAGTACTGAAGTAAAGAGAGTATGTGCAGATCATTTTAGTGAGGCAGGTGGGATAAGAGACACGGGGAAAACTGGAGGACCAGAAAATGTACCTTGTCAAGCTATTTCGGTTGATTGTCAATTTATTGTAGGTTCTTCTATTGATTTCCTTTTCATTCTGGTATTCTGAAAAGTAGCTTGGACATAATCTTTCTACGACTTTCATTTCAAATTTACTAAGCTTTCTTCTGCAATTGTATCTATTGTGGCTATTCCAAGTCTCCTTCCTCCTTTTACCCTCTACAATTTACCTTCCATTATTGTCTTTGCCAGGTCTGCATGCTGTCGGGTCTGACACTGTGTTCTGCGCATGTCTTTTCTTTGATTTATCGTCTCCACAATACTCCTCTCTTCTTCGGTTCTTCTCAGTACGTCCTGATCGCTTGCTCTCTCCTTCCAACTAACCGTCTCCATTCTTTTCCATACCTACATTTAATAAGCCTTAGACCTACTAATTTCTCTATGTCATGGTCCCTGCCAAACCTTTATAGAATAACAGAGTAAAAGTTAGGCACTTAACGATTCTTTTCCGGAAATTTAAACCGACGCCTAATTTGCATGCCCTTCGGTGCTAACTAATTCCCTCGGACACTTAAGTAATTTATCTCCCTTAAACCTTAATTCCAGCACTATTGATTAATTTTAGGACTCTGAAAGTCAAATATGACACGATTACCCTTCTTTTGTGTATTGCTCAAACAACCTCATCCCCTGTATATTTACGACGCTGACAGTTCAGGCGTGTGCCACGCTGAGAAACACGGTACTTGGAAAATATTTTAAAGTAGCGTCTTTTAGGTATATTCGGGGGTTGAATACCCAATATATAGATGTCCCTGGAAAACAAAATCCCTTTTGTTCGCTACTCATAGCAAAACAGACAAAATAATGCCTCATTATAATAGGGTCACCGAGAATATGCGGCACAGTCAGTGGGAGACTGTGGTATTAATTTTTCAAGCTCTGCCTGATACTCATGGTACTACCTCTACATCAACGCTCCGTTGGCAATTGTATGCTACCAAACATCACCAAAGACCGCAAGGCTAAAGAATTGATAAAGGTATCAAATAATGCTCTGTTAATAATAAAGAAACAACGTCACGAGCCATTAGATGTAACAGAAATAAATGAACTGATGTACGCAACTGCTACAGTTATAACTGAAAACAAAGGTGTCAGATTTAAAAAACAAAGAAAGTTAAAGAGAAAAAAACCTGCGTGGAAAGAGAGGATTGAAAAAGAAATTACTAGAATGAGAGGCGATTTATCGATTCTCACAGAGTTAACGAAAGATAATGGAATTAGTGAGAGAAAAAGAAGANTCATCCCCTGTATATTTACGACGCTGACAGTTCAGGCGTGTGCCACGCTGAGAAACACGGTACTTGGAAAATATTTTAAAGTAGCGTCTTTTAGGTATATTCGGGGGTTGAATACCCAATATATAGATGTCCCTGGAAAACAAAATCCCTTTTGTTCGCTACTCATAGCAAAACAGACAAAATAATGCCTCATTATAATAGGGTCACCGAGAATATGCGGCACAGTCAGTGGGAGACTGTGGTATTAATTTTTCAAGCTCTGCCTGATACTCATGGTACTACCTCTACATCAACGCTCCGTTGGAAATTGTATGCTATTGTTTAAAATTATGGCACGTTAGTGGAAATTCATAGTGAGAATGTTTTGTGAAACTTTTTTTGGTTAAAACGTGGTTGCAAAGTTAAACGAAAATGCTACCCATTTCCCATTTTCTTTTAAGCAAGCGAGTTAGTACACTAATAATGCACCTTACAGGTTGGAAGTGCGCTGGTACCACCGCAATCTGAAAATGTTAGGAAGCGGAGGGAGGTCAAAATGCAGGCTGTTGTACCTGTGGGTGTGGCAATATGAATTACACTGGGAAAAAATACGGGTTGAATGCAACAACTGGCTTTTTACGTTTACGTAAAAAAGCTGTTTTGCGTATTACAAGTATGTACTACCCAGACGTATAACGTACAGTTCGACCGCAGCTCGTTTCCTTTCATTTTAAACTTCCATTGTTTTGTTTGTGTCCAGGAGTATACTGTACGAAAACTTACATTGGAATTTCTATTTCTGTTATAATCTCTATAGTTTGGTACCGTGATTAGTATTTCTTTATTGGTTGATAGAATGCATGTCTTGATCCTGACATAGCCGGCGGTATAAAGCTGTCACCGTAAACAGAGATTTTTGCTTTCAGATATCTATTGCCGTTTGCAACGGGATCACATGCCTAAATGCAGAGCAATAACAAGGTTCAAATTCGTGAAGAAAAATTGCGATCTATCAGTGAGGCAGTTTAAATTGAGTTATAGGCCCGGTCAGTGAGGCAACGAAAAATTTCAAACTTTAAAAATGTGTAATTGTAGTTTGCTGATTTCTACACCGACAGTAATAGCACTTCAAAGCGTTCCAATTATTGCTATATAAATATTTTATGGTTACCGAATAACACGAGAAAAACGCTTCGTGCTTCGCAATACCCCTCGTCAAGTACCCAGAAAAACTTTACTGCAGGTGGACCATCAATTGTGGTATCATTTTGTTTCCATCCGACTCATTTTAGTAATAATATTGTTTCTTTAAAATATCATAATATAAACAATGTTGGAATTCGGGTTACTAATTTAACATTTAACTTATTTCTGTTTTAGTCTTAAAAGCATAATACAATAATAAAACTATCTCTATTCGAACGCCTTCTTTCTTCACTTCATGAGAAAATACACCAGCTAGTTGAAATACTGGAAAATTATAAAATTTCTAAGTTGGATTCGAGTGGGTAAAGGCCGGAAACTGAGCAGCTCAAGAAACTGATTTAAGATATACAAAAGGCTGCTATTCAAAAGATTTAAAAAATCATGAGTTCTAAATGGGTAAACTTTAAAGAATAGAATAGAATTATCGTACTTACAAAAATACAGCTAAAAACCTTTAAACATACACTAATGTTCTGGTGCATGTCTTTTCATATGAAGAGAAAGGTGATCGGACCTTGAAAAAGTTCGATAACACCGCGCGCATTTGAACGGTCTCTGTCCTGTATGCTTACGAAAATGCCGCGTTAATTCATCGGATCTTGCAAAACGCCAGGAACAACCATCCCAACTGCATGCGTATGGCTTCTCACCTGTGTGTGTGCGCTGATGTGCTTTCAAATGCGAACTTTTTGTGTACGATTTTGTGCATCCGGGATGGTTACATCGATGGGTACGTGCAGCTGAAGGTTTCCGCGAGTTCACTACATGATTGTCACTACTATTGCTATCAGAATTGGAACCAGGAGATCGTGTTAAAATGTTTATTTCTGAGTTAATAGCCTTCGTAAAATCATATTTGAAATCGAGGTCATCGTTCGTTTCATAAGTGAACCTCGCTTTATCATCAAAACTACCATCGCAACTTTGTATGTTTATAAATTTCCCAGTCACCTCTGGAGCATAGCCTAGTCTAGTTGATAATATTACTGGAGATGAAGCAGCTCCGGCCTGATTTACAACAAGGCCTGAAAAATCTCCTGGAATTTTGGTCCGGCTGTCTGTAGCAACGCATGCACCAACACCACAGGGAGCCGAAATCGACGAGTACCCATCAATTTTTGCAACGTTGGTTACCAACTGATAGCTTTGGCCAGGTAATACTGCTGTCGCACCACCAACTGTAGCTAATATAAGTTGGGGAGGAACTGCTGCGAGATTACCTATGTTGAAAGAATTATTAGCTTCCGTTGGCACAATAACTGACAGCGTTAATTCGTTCCCCACAAAAGTTCCATCTGCTGTCTTCTGCCACGAAATTGCCGTTGTGTTTGGTTGTGCAGTGAGATACTCCGGCTGTATGTATGTCACGCTGATGGGTTTCGCAGCAGTTAAATCAGGGAAATCCGTTGCAACTGTGGTTCGATTTTCCGTGCCGAGCTGTTCGTGCGGCAATGGTAAAGGAGCGGGCTCCTTTTTGATGTTATCAACAGGGACTGGACTGCTTTCTTTCTTGTCCTGGTCGACAAGAAAGTCGACTATATCAACAGTAAAGTTATTTTCTGAATTGTCCTGAATAGATTCATCACTGGATGAGGTTTCAAATTCATTCCATAACTACAAACAAAAAAAAGACGAAGAAACACCATGATATAGATAATTTTAAGGAGAGGCATTATGGTGAACAATTGCATAATCCCTCTCCAGTCGTTTTAAATTACCTATTTCTAATTGTTGACCAATAACAACAAAAGCCAGTATCTGGTACCATTTAACAATTATCCTGTCGAGTAAGGGTCAGACAAGGAGGTGAGCAATCCTGTTTTCCAATCAATGGTAATCTATGGTAAACATGACTTTCACTTCTCAACACAACAGGACAGTACCTCCCTAATTTTTAAGTTTTTCATCTGGGCCTTGATTTGTTTTTAAATTCAATATTGATGGTACCTTTACAAATTAATATTTGCAGCGGATGCTTCATAGGCCAACAAAAAAAACAATACTGGTTTAACACATTCTGAAATCATAAATCTTTTGATCAGGTTTAGGAGCTTTGCTAAAACCATATCAACTCGTGAATAAACTGCTGCTGAGAACACAAGGGTAGTTTGAATGGAGAATACTGTATGTGAGGAAGGGCTTAACATGTTTTTTATTCTTTCTAAGCTTTCGTAACCGGCGGGCAAGTCATATTTCTTCAAAAAAATTTATCGACACCTGTTTACATTTGCCTCAAACGAAAACCAATTTTTAGGTTGTGATCGTGATCACAGAAAAACCCAGGGAAAAGTACTGAACCGTGCCTATTAACACCAAAAAATGAGCTCGGGCATGAAAAAAAAAAAGAACAATCAACAAACAACATTATATTCTTTCTGAGCTACAGGCACTGATTAACAAAACAAGTTTCAGATTATCAGTTAACATCAATATTTCTTCGTCGTTTTTTCCCTTAATTTTTCAAATGTACATCGGCAACATCATTACTCAAATAACATCTGTTCATAAATATTCTTAAGTTCATAAAGCCCACAGTTGGGAAAACATAGATATTCGAGTATTTGTGCCCGGATGTTCAACCTGACAACAAATTCGTGGGTACATTCGAAACCAAAGTTGACATAAAATAAAATAAATACCATTAATTAAGTATCATCATATAATGTCTCTTCATAACCATAATTTATGCCTTGTATATATTATATTATATAAACAAAGACATTTTTTGAAAAATATTATTTTCACAATTAAAAATACAAACTTAGCTCCGATACAGTTTGTAGTCAAAAAGTTAATTTGCAAAGGGTCACTGAAAATTATGGTGATCGGATCAAGTTTTCCAACGAGTTAAAGATAATCATACTGCGCTTGACAAAACAACAGCTGTGCCTACGATATTCTTCCATCCTTTAATTATGCACCCTATCCGACACTCAATAAATGACAAAAGTAAAATACATTATTTAAAATATATTACTACAGCAAAATACATACATTAAGTGAATGAAATCATGACGATATGGTAAAGCCCCTCTTTCGAAAATCCTCCCCAAAATTTGGAGTGCTCCCTGGGATGTTAACAAGGTATTATTATCAAACCGGCATACCAACATCCTCCAGCTCAGCATATTCAACCAACAGACCCGAGTGATCGTGTAATCAATAAATGGTTTCTATTTAGTATGTAAAGAATTCTATTGATAAAACTGTGGTTTAATCCTCATCACGATCCACAAAACCAAAATTACGCGATCCTCTGCATCTGATATGTACACAAGTAAAAATACTTAAAACACAATATTTCACCTATTACTTAAAAATTCACCACACAAAGTTATATGACCACGGGTTCCAACTATGCAGTTTCGTCAATTCAAATCATGACTATATATTTTACCCACTACAGTCATTTGTTCTTTTGTTCCTTCATGAAATTCCTTCATGAAAAAATGACAGTGTTTCATAAGAAAAGTCCTTAATTTTAGAGCCAGTTACAGGACTATTAACTCCAGATCAGTTTTCTCCTGTTACCAAACATTCTCCAGCTTCAATTAGCATTTCCCCTTGAACCTCAACACACAACTTGGCACACTATGTCAATGCATACGATCTCAAATGATTTATTTCATGGCTGTCATGTTTATCAATTTCTCTCAAAAAAAGTAAACATTTGTCAGCTTTTCATGCAAATCTGATTCTGGCTACCATACAATGGAAAGGAGGAAGCTTAACATTTTCTAAGATGTGTGTTCATCTGTGAAACTTTCGTATTCAGCAATAAAACCACAAACCATTATGAATATAACAATCTTCACACTATACCCTTTTACCTATACCATATATATATGCATATATATAAGCAATCCAGCCGAAATAAGGCGGTGAATTTGGTAAAAAACGTAATATTTTAGACCCCAGCAAAAAGAGGCGTGGGCCAAAAAAATTGTATTTTGAAACTACTGAATGAGGATCGAATGAAGATATTCTAAATGATGAAATATGGTCTAAGTTGAAGCCTAATAAATCACAACTATCACTACCAACTTTTGATCATGGTAAATTCAAATAATGAACATGAAACGCGGAAGGGCTCTCAAATTTAGTAAAAAATATTATCACACTTACCGTCTGAAAGTCGTAACTCATATCCGTGAAATCAATGAAAGATGGTCGATCCTGTTTCCCCATAGCCACAGTAGAAAGAAGTGGGTCAACAACAGACATCATGATAATTGAAACGAAAAATGAGTTAAAGACGGTGAAAGATGCGTTTTTGAGAATCCTGTATTCATTCCAAATTAAGCTTGAACATTCTCTCCTCGATCTACAGTCTTAACAGCCGCAATGAGAGATTTCTCTCTGAGATTCTTTCGCAGCAAGCTGATTATAAACTCTGTTTGTTTCAGTTTACAAAGACAAGGAGAATTCAATCAAAATATACATGTCCCGATTCTTAAATCTATTTGAATACCAGTAGACAGAAAACAAAACAAATGATGATAACGTCGAACATTGTTTAAAATCTTTTTATTTCTTTTCCGATTCCGGCTGGTCATAATTACAATGTGAAGTTTTTATAAAATAGTTTACTCGAAGAAAAAAAATATATATATATGCATATATACATACATACAATAGTTTACTCACATAAATCAATTTAACTAAATATCACTGCAGATATATATGAAAAAAATAGAATAAAAATAAAAATATGTGGAATCGAAACCGGGGAACCCTTGGTTATTTTACAACTTCACTACGCAGTAAGCCAGAGCTCCTCTTTATAGTAAAAATAATAATAACACTAATAATAATAATAATAATAATAATTATTATTATTATTATTATTATGTTATCTGATATATAAATATTTGTTGTCTGAAGCCAGCCTTTCCATTTCCTCAGGTCTTTGGGAGAGACCCGGAGTAGGATTGTACACAACCACAGAGAAAAGTAAAACCAAAATAATAATAATAATAATAATAATAAAAATAATTATAATAATAATAATTATTATTATAATAATAATGATAATAAGTATTAGCATCATATTTTAATGACTTTCCTAAATTTGATTTCATTTTGTTTTTGCTTCCATAATAATCGGCATCATCAAACATCTCTCTTTTTTCTCTTCTTCTTCTTCTTCTTCTTCTGTTCCTCTTTGATGTATCAGATTCTTTTTAAATTTTGTATTTATGTAACCGTTGACTTTCATTGGTTTGGTACTATTTTCTTCACCAAATTTCATTCAGACCTCCCCTTAAGCCATTCATTATTTAAAGGATGTGAACACAATTCGCAAGGGCATGGCAAGAGACAGCTGTGGAGAAAAAATGGACTATCTCATGGGAGACTCGACCTGGCTCCCGCCAGCTAGGCTGGAGTCAAGTCGAAGAGGGATATGTATTCTTTGTAATTGATTTTCATTTTTACGGATAAATTTTTTGTTTTTTTGACAACTTGTCTGTGGAAGAATTACTTTATTCCTTTCTGTTGTCTGTTTCTTAATATGATGTGAAAACAGGCAATATCGAATTTTTAATTTTCGTTTTTGTAATTATAACCAACAAAGACTTACAAACAACGTATAACCAGCAAAGTTGCATGACATTAGGTAAAAGTTGGACTTCTCGTTCATGTAATCTCTCTGATTAAACTTTGTGGCCAAGATAATATATTCTAAGCAAAATATAAATGGTTGTTTTCTAAACAAAAAATGCTTAAAAACACTTACGGTACACAGAGAGAAGCTCAGTCATGCTGACAAATCACACACTCAGAAAGAACATTCCATGTTCTTAACGATAAAAAGACTGCAGATTTTCTTCAAGGGAAGTTTTGTCGCCAGGTGTTATGGAGCCTTCAATATGTAACATGATTGTTTCTTCACAACATTTGGAAAAGATGCACAAGGTCATAAATAAACAGCTTGAAGGATAATTCATACTTGACCATAAGAGAACGGTATTTTGGTAAACATAATGTAACCAAATGTTTACAATTATGGAACTGGAGGGAACGTTCTATCAACAGATACAATGTTGATCACAGACATGCAAACGATCAAATTGTTTTTCGCTGAATCGAAGACTGTAAATAAGATACTTTGATCTTCCATTAGCCACCATTGTATTAACGTCAGTTTCTTTCATTAAACATTCTAAACAAGAGTCCATATTCAACATCTGAGTCCTAAAATTCTAAATGCATGTGTAAAAACATACAAAAGTTTTCAAGGAGGTTTTAAAAGTATCAGGGTTTTATTTGACAGGCTACTGTATTTCTTCGATTACACGCCCACCCTCGAATACTGGCCCTAATATCCCCTTTTTTATTATTGAATTTTCTATGTCTGCATATGATTTAAAGGAAATAATTTGTTATGCCATTTTTTTCTTCTCGTTTTCTTTTCTGTTAATTTTAGATAAAGAGCCCCCTCGAAAAAGCGCCCACCACCTTGAACAAGTGTCCTCCTGTGAAGGGCGATTTTTAAATAAGTGCTCATTCGAGAAAATACGGCATAAATTATTATAAGAAAGTAAACTGTGTATGTAATTAAAACGGCCGAATTAAGCCGCACCCAGCATGTAAAAGATATGCGAAAACATGAAACGATAAAATTTGATTTTAATATTCAATATTTTTTAACAATAACGATTTTGAGAGGATAATTTCACACCTGTTATCACGGGAGTGTGTTCTTGTTTTTCTCGTGGTGCCAATTAAACAGCATTATTGTGAGCCACGGCAAAAACTAAGCTGTATTTAACCAAGACTATTTCCTTGTTGTGGCGGTTATTTTACTCAGGCGATTTATTTTCGAGTAATTCGAGTAGTAAGGTAAGCTCAATTCATTAAAAGGAGTCTTTTTCAAATGCTGTTCCAATGAAGACACTTAACTCTTTCTTTCTTTAATGGGGTTACAAAGAGTTTATTTTTTCCCGGCAAAAGAGTATGACCTCTGATCATGTCACAAAAATTCCTTACAATCCCTTTCTTTTGATTATGACCTGACCCGATGCAATGTGGACTGGTTAATATCCTTGCTTGAGGATACAGAGTCAGGTGATTTTTTTCTGGCTGCTCCTGCCTACCAATTGGTACTTGGAAGATCGATTTTGAGACCACCACCCTGAGAGGTTAAGATGACAAAGAGGTGCATAACATTTGGGTAGTTTTAGTGGCATGTATCCTATAATGTGTGGTGCTGTTTTGGACAGTCCCACTAACACCGTGAAACCTAAAAAATAATAAAATAAACAATGGCAGTCGTGCACATAACAACATAGAATAGTTCATGTGTAAGTGCATTCAGCCGAATGAAAAAAACAACGCTTTATGTTTGTTATACCTCTAGCTCTAAGTCTAAGAAATAACATGCAAATTTTTGGATAATAGTTTGATGTTAACATGCAGATGATGTAAATATTGATATCATGGTACAGTAATTCCAATATCCAAAATCCTATCAGTTTGCAATATTCATGTAATAATTTATGTAATATCTTGCTGCACAAAGCTTCGATACCTCTAGCTCTAAGTCCAGTATGATAATAGTTCCAGTTGTAGCTCTCGTAGTTTGATGTATAGTTACATGTATCCACCTACAGCTGACAAATTTATATAGTTACTAAATAATAATAATAATATTAATAATAATAATAATATGTCCTGGGTATTGACATTAAACTGCATCCGGTTGTGGAGTTTCGACGTGGGCGAATGAGGTTACCCTTTGCCACAACTACCTCCAGGTCACCCTTAGGCAAGGTGTAGCACCTGTTAGCTTACTCTGAGACCTTGAAATACCGGGTTGACGTCCGGCGGAGTTAAGTCTGTCCCTTTATTTCTTTTTTCCGGCCAGGACGAGGTCGTAAACCTTGGTTGGCAATCGTCCTATGAGAAGGAAAACTCAGAACAATAAAC
>RDPX01000513.1:207375-258488 GCA_003991215.1 Morbakka virulenta | reverse complement strand
CTCTCTCTCTCTCTCTCTCTCTCTCTCTCTCTCTCTCTCTCTCTCTCTCTCTCTCTCTCTCTCTCTCTCTCGCTCTCTCTCTCTCTCTCTCTCTCTCTCTCTCTCTCTCTCTCTCTCTCTCTCTCTCTCTCTCTCTCTCTCTCTATCTCTCTCTCTCTCTCTCTCTCTTGCTGACTTCAGGCCTCTTGAAGTCACTCTGTACCAAGTTCATTCATATCTTCCCCCGACGTCCCTTTCATCTTTTATCATATTCTTCTGGTTCCATGACACATTTTGCACAACGGCTGTCTTCTATTCTCGAAACGTGTCCAAACTATCGTAATCTTGCTTCCTCTACTTCGAAGGAGATGTAGGATACGTTAATTCTCTGCAGGATTCTCCGGTTGGTTTTTCTCTCCTTCAAGGTAGCACTAACTCTCTCTTTATTTTCAAGATTATAAACTAGCTTCCTCTTCACTGTTCTTTTACATGTTCTTTGACTTATTCGTGTTTGTAAGATATGACCAAATTTCTTGAGGCAATTTTTTCTTTACAGTATTTACATTGGAAGGCAGTATATGTTCCGTCAGATACTTCACATAAAGGTAGTTTTCACAGAGCCCTTAACCTCGAAGATGTCACTTGTTAACATCAAGACAGAAGATCAGCAGTCTTCCAAGGTGTTAACATCACACCAGCCTCTGGTATCGATAGATTTCTTTTGATGTAGTCCATATGTTCCAGCATTGGACGTCCTGGAGGAATGTGCTCACTGTGCATGCTAACTGTTAGATATGATCATTGAAAACCACTCAGTGAGCATGCGAATAAAATAAGCCGTCCACATGATACCAACCCAATCTTTTCAATCTTATAAATTGTAAATGCCAAGTAACTTGTAAATACTAATTGTTTTTGTTGATTGTACATATTTTCCTTTTTGTATCATTTTTTGAATATTTTTATCCATTTTGATGCAAATCGCATACTAAGAGCAGTGTATGCAACATTAAATTGTTTATATCCTGTAGAAAGATTTCAAATAAATAAGTTCAAAAATGAATAAACTATACCTATGAATTCCTCCATTTACTTATTGATGTAGACGAGGCAATCTAATTATCTTGGTAAACTCCGATCGGGGTTGTCTAAACGTCTTTGCCTCATCATCAGCCAGGGTAAAGATTTCCACATACTTGAGCCATGGAATACGTTAGTATTTTTATGTTGATTTAGAGAAAAGTTAAAAAAGCTTTCATTGCATTTCAGTTCGACACAAGCGACAATTATACTTAAGGTACTCAAATTAACCCTGAATGTAAGAACTATCTTCAGTAAAGAGTTTGAACTTTTATTCTCTCAAGGACTCTATAGATTGCTTGTTGATGTTAATTTGAAGTTACTAAGGGTACTCGTATGAACCTTGAATGTAAGAACTATCTTCAGTAAAGAGTTTGAACTTTTATTCTCTCAAGGACTCTATAGATTGCTTGTTGATATTAATTTGAAGGTAAAAGTAAAATAAATGCCAAACTTAAGATTGGATCATTTTAATGTAAAGATCTTTTGGTCCAGACAGAAATCAAATGGAATTAAATTTACACCCCATAAGCTAAGCATGAGTCAGAAACCTCTCTATGAAAAAGCAACTAAAATGACAAGCCACTTTTATCACTCTTGATCAGCTTTAAACATGGATGGCGTCTTTTCCCACACCCTATGACAATCTTTTTAGGGGTTAATGAGAGCAAAGACTCTATTTTTTGACTTCTACTTTATTTGGCCTGGGTATAAACTCCTACCACTATTTATAATTGTGCTGAACGCTTTAAGTGAAAATATAAGGAGAGATTTACCATGGGAGTTATTGTAGGTGGACTTAGCTCTGATTGCAGCGCCTAAGAAGGAGTTGCAGGGCAGGTATTTTAAATTGCAGCTGAAATTTATGGCCAACGGCCACAAGTTTCAGCTGTCATTTTTGTTCTTCCTTGGTGAAATAACAAACTCATATAAATCTTCTTCCTTTTTTATGATTCGTATTTTTTTTCTTTAAGGAGGGGTAGGGGGCTAGAAATCCTGTATTTATAACGTACGCATAGTTTTCATTGTATTTAACCACTTCCCTTTGTACTCAAAGTACGACCGAAATTATGAACTTGGATGGCTCTTCAGACTCCATACACTTCTAATATCACGAGAACTTAACTATTTTTAATCCTCCTCCTCTGCAACGCACCTGTCATAGAGAAACAGAGAACCCCTCTTGTTACCTACTAATAACATCTTCACTTCCTTTTAATAAGGAAAGGTGGGGTTGTCAAGAAAGTTTCTGCCTGATTGTTTAACAACAGATTAAACTGTAATGACAATATTTATATAAAATGTCTGTTTTCTTCATATGATCCTGTGCTTAATGCCAAGTCACTATGTAAAACAACAATAATTGAATCTAACGCTGTGATATAGACTAATCTTTATTCCCTTAGATGAAGGCAAATAATTTATTTGTTTTTTCACAATTAAAAATTACTATTGCCATTTAAGATTCAGTATTATCTTCTCATCTCTACTCTACTGGAAATGATATGAAAAGCAATAACTATCTAAGCTTTAATTTGTTGAGCTTCAGATCAGATTAAGGAAGAGAAAACAACAGCAAAAATTTGAAGACTAGTCATTTTATACTCTTATACACACCCGAGTATATAAAAGCCAAAGTAGGTGTTAGAGTTTAGAAGAGTTTTAAGGCAACACTCAGTGAACAATTATTTCTGTGTGTAGCAAGGAATAGCAAGAGTACTACCTATGGCTAACATTTGTAGACCTTATAGAAGTAGTAGTTACAGAAGTAGTAATAGTAGAAATAAAAGTTGTTCTTGAAGTACTAGTAGAACAAGTGCAGAAATAGTTGTAATGGTGGTAGTGTCAACAGTAAATAGTAGTCTGTACGAACAAAAACAGAAGTGATACAAACACTAGTAGTAGTAGCAGCATTATTAGTAGTAGCAACAGCAGTAGTAATAGTAGTACGAGTAGTAGTAGTAGCAGTAGTAGTAGCAAGAGAAGCAAAAGTACCACAACATGGGTGTAGCAGCAATGTTACGTAGTAGAGACCAAGGGTAAGAGTAAGAGTAAGCGTAAGNGGTGTAGATGGAGGAGTGTTAGTGGGTGTATGATGAGTGGGATGAGTATAAGAAATGGTTGGCGTAGAAGTGATGGTAAGAGTAAAGGTAAGAGTAAGAGTAAAGTTAAGGGGAAGGGTTAGAGTTAGAGTTAAAGTAAGAGTAAGAGTAAAAGTAAGAGTAAGAGTAAGAGTAAGAGTAAGAGTAAGAGTAAGAGTAAGAGTAAGAGTAAGAGTAAGAGTAAGAGTAAGAGTAAGAGTAAGAGTAAGAGTAAGAGTAAGAGTAAGAGTAAGAGTAAGAGTAAGAGAAACTTACTCTTCGTTACTTAAAAAGAAAGTTTTTATCGCTCATGGAAAATGTCTGGCCAACAATTGGCTTGCTTACAGTGGATTTGGTCCACTCGGAATTTTAAACATAGCATCATAGATGATGCTGTGCTTGACCAGCAGAGGCGGACCTAATGTGTTTGAAATGTGTTTCAAAAACGCTTCTGGACCATATCTCACATTGGTCATGGAAAAGTAATAAAATCATCTTAGTAATAAAATAATTTATGGCCTCAATTTTCTAAAAATTGTAGCAGTGTGTTCACCTTTATCAAAACTTAAATAGTGAGAGAAAAAAGGACTCAACTGAGGATGGTTAACCATTAGAAACACATGCTATAGGTCCCTGATTTGGTCTCAGCTGCACCCTCGGAACTGCTGAGTCTAGATATATTTTCGGAAATAAAATCTGATAGAAAATGAAACCAAAAGATCAAAATAACGGAGCAGCGAAAAGAGGTAGAATGAATATGTCTCCAGTTTAAAATATCTAGTTTTTAACTGTGTTCGCCTTCAAGTCATTATGATCATTATTTTCCGTTGTCACACTGTGTAAACATAATAATGGAAGTCGAACATCTGGCAGAGGCATTACAAAATTTATATCTCAAGTACAAGAAAGCGGCTCTTCTTTATAGAAAGAGAAACGTCGCTACCCATAACAGAGACCCAATTTTTCTTGACCTTTTTGTCACGTGACACAATTTCACTTGTCACACAGATAACACAACTAAGGTTTCACACCTTCGTATAAAATAAAACATTGCAAATACAAATATTGGTGAGATAACTTACTATTCTTTTTACAGACACATCAAATACCATTTATGTGCAAGGAAGCTCACCCAAGTGGATTTGGACAAGAAAAGTGAATAAAGGAAGACTGACCTGACATGAGACTTGGATTCATTGACGTGGAGAAAGGTGTTCATTGCAGTGACCGCATGACAAAATTGGGTGCATCTCGGAAAGCAATATAAATGGAAGAACGAAGCTGAGATAGATGAACTGCATACAGGAAGACTTAAAACCAATTAAGAGAGAGAGGAAGTGGAAGCTTTTGATAGCGCAACGTGGAGAAGGATGGTTGTTGCAAACTACCCCATGACGAAATCAGATGCAGTACACAGGATTTTTACTTTAGGTCTACCACTTTATTCTGTATGCTGCCTTGTAAGAAAGTCTGCCCAGCAACGTGAGGCAATGGCTATTCTAGAAATTGTCGTGGTCATCTGTTTTGCATTCGGACTCGTCACATCAGTAAAACATTTGTTAACGAATACACCCATTTACTTTAAGAAAACAATACGCTACACATTGAAATCCAATAGAAGAAATAAGGGAACAGCGTGTTCATATGTTAAAAAGCACTAAAAAGACAATTAAAAAAAGATCCCTGCGTTGATCTATGGAAGTGCGTTCTGCTCCAGATCAGATTTAAGATGCACACTCACTTCCTGGTCATAGTTACTTTTACAATTCTTTGTTCTTGTTTCTTGGAGGACCTGTTTCTTGCTAGTAGGTACGACATGAAAAATCCAAAGCATCTTATGGAGAACAACAACAACAAAAACTTGAAATTTGTTATTTCCATTTGAAAGATCATTCACAAAAAAGCATAATTTTAGAGCCTTGTTTTATTGTTCGAGGAGCGAGTGAAGCGAGCGACGAGAACATTTTCTACAGCAGCAGTTTAGTAGTAGAAGTGAATAGTAATATATCTATATCTATATATATAGTAAGCAAAGCATGTGGTGAAAAAATAAAAGCTAGAGCCTACAATCTGTCTCCATTTAAAAACGGTAACAAATATGGAGAAACATATTAAATAACTTGAAGGTATTATGAAAAGATAAACTGTTAACTCAGAAAATAATCACAAGAAATGAACAAAAATACAAACAATGTTGACAGGAAATATAACCAAAAAATGTGTAACCCGCCATGCTGTTGTGACTTGTAGAATGCAGTGTTTTTCTTTCATATTCAGTATTACAGCATGAGGGTCGAAAGCCCCGCCTAATATTTGCGCACATTTTTATTTTAGACACAATGTGCATTAACATTAGGGGAAGAGGTTTGGTACAAATTTTTTGTTTCAAAGTATATGTCATCATTTATTTGCAAGCTCAGTCCTCGAACACGTTCCACATCTTTGGTGTGATGTCTATTTCGTGGATTAAGGGGAAATTAGAATACCTTCTACTACCTGCTAGAATAGACATCAGACAAAGGTACCCTCCCCCCAAAAAACCCCACCAGTCTCAGACCTATGCACAATAACAAGGAAAGCCAGCAACATGGTTCACTAACATTACAACAACCCATCTTGACAAGATTACCTTTAGGCCACCTGTACCTGGAGCAGCCAAAGCAGTGATCGAAGAAAACGTAAAACGCCCAGTACTAACATAGTCGTATTAGCAAAGTTAATTGTAGGTTGCCCCAACTTAACCTATTGCTGTTAGCCTTGTGTCTTCAACATTGTCATGTCATAATATGTTTTAGTCAAAATACCCTAAATTGACAAACCCTGTTTATAATACATATACAAACTTCAAGCTTTCTATTTTCTCGTCTCAATATTCTCGACAACTCAAAACAACAGTAACCTGAGTGACCAATGCAAACTTAACGAGATAAATATAATATAAAGAAATCAAAAATAAAGGAATAGAGGAATTATAATCCGTATGTAAAGGATAGGCCATTAAACTGATCAAGCATGGATTCCTAAATAAAGTGTGATCATATTTTGGAATGCGGTAAATTGGTGTTTCATTTGGAAGGAAGATAAATTGCCGGGAGGGGAAGGGGAAGAATAATGAGTGCAAAATTATTTCTCTCTTGCAGTTTTCAGCTAACTAACGCGATTGCAAAATATTCAGAATTTTTTATCAACCTAAACCCTATTCGAGACTTATTTTTGAGAAAAACACTTTTCTTTTTTGTCAAAGGGTGTCTGAAATTTTGGAAAGTATTCCAATATTTTCGTATTTATTTACAGGGATTTTTTTCACTCTCTTTTCTGTTTGTCTTCTTATCAAAGAAATTAATGATATGCTCTCTGCTGCTACGTTTCTAATTCAAATAGTATTGTTTCTGATTGTATCTGTTAGTGGATGAAAGCTACTCTTTTACTTCCCTTTCGGGAACTACGGTTTTGTTAAAGGTATGGGTTGCGAAAACGTTTGGAGAAATAAAAATAGAAAATATTACATTTATACTCTTCTAAAACTTTCCTTGTCGTTCCTCACTTCTGTTTATCCTCTCGTAGCTCTTCTCCTTTTTCTCTCTACATCTCTTCTTATGTCTCTCTTTCTTCTTCTCTTCCTTACTTTTTTATACCTCTCCTTCCCTCTCTCTTCCCTCTCTTTCTTATTTTCCTGAGTACCTTCCTCCTTCTTCTCCTTTTTTCTCTCTGTCTACTCTACCTTAATCCCGTCTTACCTGTTCTTCTTCTCCTCTTCTTTCGTTATTTTTACCGACTCTCTTCCTTCTTTCTTCCCTTACCTTCTTTTACAATTCTTTCTTCTTTTCCTCTTCTTTCTTCTTTCATCTTTTCCCTTACATTCCGACCTATTTTGCTTCATATCCTTCTTTTTTCTCTTAATAATCTCTTATCCCCTCTCCTTCCTCTCCCTTTTCCTTCTTTTTTCTTTTTCTTAATTTCTTTTTCTGTCCTCTTTTTGTGTGTTTGTGTCCGATTCTTGCACAACAATGTAGAAGACCTATCTTATTTTCCATTTAACACCAGTACCAAGCTGTCTGTTGATTTTGAAGTTGAACCATGAAAGATAAAAACATGTATTTAAAAGTAAACACTATAGCGTTTCTGGGGTCAGAATAAAGAAAAAATCGACCTACTACTCCTTTCACAGCTGTTATGGGTCTTAAAAAGATAACCAGAAGATTACCAAACAAGTTTTCCCTAAAAGACATCCTTATCGTCTCAAATTTAGCTGAGAATTTCTTCCAAACATTTAATGACTCTCTTATCTGCTTTTATGTCACTGATTTAAGTAACAGAGATATTCACTAAGACTACCCAAAATATAATATGTCGTGATTTCCTTTTCAGTTGTGGGATTGACTCAATAGCTACGGCATTATGATCAAACATAGAGAGACCTCGAAATTAAAAGAAACATAATTCGTGTTTGCTGTGAAATTGGTTTGTTGTTTTGACCACGATTGAACTAGTGAATTACAAAGGTGTCTATTAAAGTCTTAAAAAACCCTTCCCATTTGGAGTGGTCAAAATTGGATTATATTTTCCAAAAACATATTGAATGAAAATATTTAAGGCCAACAAAGATCAAGCTTATTCTCAGTCTAACAATTATTCATGAAGCACCCAGACCTTACATTCTTACATATTTGAAGTAGACAATACAAAAATACGTTGATGGCGACTTTTATAACTTAAAAATATACGTTTAAAAAGTAATGTCTATGCAGTGGTGTAGTCAGTAGGGGCAAGGGGCGACTGCCCCACCCAAAATCTAAAGTATTAGAAAGGTACGCATGAAGCAAAATGACACTTCTCTAAGGAAGTCAGGGAGGATGGCGAATTTGAAATTAATATACAAAACCATTAATTAGTCTCAATGTTAAGGTATTAAATTGCACAATCAATAAAACAAGTCTTGGACCAAAGCCTTGATGAACACCAAGCTTTGATTTTCAAAGCTTCAATGGTTAGTTTGAGATTAAATTAGAAAGATTGTTGTTTTATATAATGGATGTTAAAATTTTCATTTTGAATTCATATCCGCATTACTGATGATATTTGGCTCAACATTTTTGATGAATTTTATTTAATTTTCACTAGATCCTTCTGTTGTGATGGGTGTAAACAATGAGACGTTACTAAACACCAAAGCGATCCTGGACTATTCGGCGACGGAACTAGAAAGCTGTTCTGTAACAATGCTAGAAGAACCAGAGAACCAAAACACTTTTATTCACCAGATGCATCAGGTACAGAAATTAAAACTGGGACATACCAACTAAAGAATTTCAGTAATCCCAAGGGAAAATTTGAGGAAGACGAACGGAGTTTCTTGCCTTCGTGGCACAAGAGGTGGACCTGGCTACATTATAATGAGACAGAAGATATCATATTTTGCATTATTTGTAAATGTGTTCATTACCATAACATGCTGAATGACATCAGAGTAGAGTATAGCAACCGGAAAAATTCCAGAAGTACGAATAAAAGATTTCACCAAGTATCTTCGAAATGTCAGAAAGCTACCCAGAGACTGGTATCCTTAAGTCTACAAAAGATGTTTTAATAATGCTGGAAAACAACGTAGCCGAAACACAATGTAAAAATATACTATCTCTGTCGAAACTTCTGTTTTGTCGCTGCTCCCTAGCCTACCAAGAATGACTATTGAGAGCACAAGGTGATAACAAATAGCTAATAACTTTTTGTGGTGAAGATGACCCTGTGTTTGTCAAATGGTTGAAAAATACTACACTTGCCCAGAAATCCAGAATGAAGTGTTTAATAGGTAAGAGTCTTTCTGATCTCCATGCTGTTGTCGACTCCATTAACAAGTCTGATTTTTACGGTATACTGATAGATAAAACCTCTATTATTTCTAATAAAGAGCAAATTATTTTTAGTGTCCGTTGAGTAGATGAAGATTTGTATTCTAATCTGTTTTTCATCGAGTTATTATTATGTTCACTACTATATTTATCAAATTCTAGGTTGTTACATTCGGTATTACTTGGAAGCAAGTCACAACAAGTTACTAAAGGTTCCCAGTTTATTCTCCTCCATGTCTTACGCAGACAATACCTTTCTTAAAATTCGTGCAGTACCTAACAGATCTGTCTTTTGTATTACCCCAAAGTTTACATTCTTGTCACATTCTTTAAGGAAACCTATACATTTCTTACTAACTACGTCCAAAGCCCCTATGACCACAGGTACCACCTTGACTTTTTTTAAGTTCCCAAAGCCTGGCTATTTCGTCTTTTAGCGGCTGATATTTCTCAATTTTTTCGAGTTCTTTCTCTTGTACCCTCGTACCTTCAGGAATGGCCATATCAATTATTATGGCTTCCTTTGCTGTTTTGTTGACTAAGACTATATCTGGTCTTCTAGCTTGTATATGCTGGCCGCACTGTATCATCAAATCCCAGAGAATTTTGTAATCCTCGTTTTCCATGCAGCTTTCTAGTTTATCGCTATACCACTGCTTTCCTCTTTCTAATGCGACTTTATTGCACAGAGACCAATGCACGTATCTCGTGACATTATTATTATTATTATTATTATTATTATTATTATAATCATTATTATCATCATCATCATCATTATTATTATTAATATTTATACAAGATAAAACATTTCAATGCTACTTGCATTACTATTAATATGTGTCCTGTACATGATATGAAGAAGACTGGCGCAATAAATATAATCAATGCTATGAAGGATATACTTCTGCGACTTGGTATCGGTCACAAAAAATTGTGAGGCCCATGCTATGATAATTGTAGTACCATGATGGGTAAAACAAAAGGAGTTGCCACTCAAATTAATGAGGGTGTTAAGCCTCTCGCATGTTCTACTAATTGCTTCTTTCAGTACATCAAATTAGAGGATATGTTCATGCAGCGAAAGGAGGCGACGTCGATGACAAGTATAATGGGGTTTTTGGTAAAATGTAGGAATGATTTGGGTGGAAATCAGTTTGATGTGCAGCTGGAAACTTTGTCTGAATACTGAAAAGAAATTGGAATCGTATCAGTTCACATAATGACCGAGTTTTTTGAAATCTAGAAGGGAGAAGCGATCTTAGCGAAGTCTTTAAACTGGGAAAACTGATTTTGTTGATGGCTGCAGCGAATCTAACTTCTGAGAGAAACTTCAGTTTGTTAGATGTCATCAAAATTTGCTCACGTTCAACTACGAAACAAAGACTTAAATCATCTGATGATTTTAAGTACCTGTTAGATTCCACTCAACCTTAAGGATTTATTTGAAATTTATTGAAAAGATAAAATAATTCTTTAGTTAAAGGATTAGCTGGTTTACTATTATGTATTTAAAAAAATATGAATTGAAGGGCTAATGGTCTTGAAGAAAGGCCCAGGGTTCTTTTTCATCCCCCCCCAACCCAGGCTACATGAAAATGCATGGCTATGACTTTGTTATGAGGTTTGCTTGACTTATTTGTCCGGATAAAATTTTCACTAAAATTTGGAATGATATGTTTCGTTGATATAGAAAAGAGTTGTGACATCCAGGATGTGAGGACGAATCACCCATTTGGAATTATTCATTCTCTCATTAATTTATTCATTAATTCATTTATTCATTTATCCATCCATTCATTTATTCATTCATTTATTCCCTCGTTCATTCATTCATTCATTTATTCCCCTATTCATTCATTCATTTATTCATTCATTTATTTATTTATTCATCCATTCATTTATTCATGACTCATTCACTCGTATGAAAATGGTCATCATAATCATCATTACTGTTGTTTTTTGGAGCTACTTAAAATGCTACCCTCTGCAAGATCCATCTTTGTGGCTACGGCAGTAGAAATTTATTCGTACGTAATGTTATGCACCACTCATAGAATATCTGTTATTTTACTATTCTCAATGCTCAAGCTGCTACTTTGGGTTTGTCTTGTATTGAATTACGCCAGGCGCCGTGTTTCTGATGTGAAGTTATAAAAAAGTTAAAATAACCATCTGAGGATTTGTGACATTAACGAAAAATTAAACTGCAAATTTAACCCCACTGTACACGTCTTAGTTTTTAATTCAGAATAAGCGTAGCAGCAGAAGACCTAAGAAATTTAATAAACTTTTACTGATGAATGAAAAATTAGTAAGACCCTTGAATTCCGGCTTAACTCTTAGGTTTAACCAACAGACTGTATAAGACTGTATAAGACCGTTTAAGATTTTGACTCATGGAACTAGCCCTATCCGGTGAGATAAGTGCTAAACTAATTGACTTCAGCTGGAAATTATGTTATTAGTTTGTCATCTTCTGTATTGAAGTGTTCATTTTTTACCTGCAAAGAGAAAATTCCTAGCAAAAAAGGATATTTTAACTGACAATTGCAACAGTTTAGGAAGATGGTGAGATATGGTCAAAAGTGGTCTAATATTAAGACTTCTACATGTAATTTGGCCAGTTTTCTTACAAAAAAGCCGTGTATATGATATAAATTTGAAAACATATTCATTCAAATAATGTTGGAGAGAACTTCTGGGTCACCTGACTAGCTTGACTCAGCTTACCTGTTAATAGAACTCAGATAAACTCTAATGTATTTCCCCACCATTCACTTTGCTTGTTTCCGTTTCACGTTGCCATTTTTAAGCAGCAAATGAGTAAATTCTGAGTGATGGTATTTACTTGTTTGCTTTACTTTTGCGCTATACATCATTTCATAAAATAGATTTGATCTTGTTTGTTTACGGCACAACGAACATCATTATGTCAAGATTTACAAATTAATAGCCTGCAAGATTCCATTTGTAAAATCTTAAAAGACATCCATTGATAAACAAACAAAGAAATAACAATGGTACTTCTGCTGCTGTTGCCCTTCCTCCTTCTCCTCCTCCTTCTCCTCCTTTGGTTACAACTGTTTGTTACTTTCTCACTGCAGCTCTCGCTGTTCAGCAGCTGATGTTTATTTGTCAAGAATCTGCCATTTGTATACATTAGAGGTGTTTAGGTAATGGCTTGGTACAAATACTTTAAAACATAATGATAATAATAATAATGACGATGAAGATGATGATGATGATGATGATGATGATGATGATGATAAACTTAACAACCGTTGGGACGTGAAGTGGGAAGTGATAAGAATCTGGGATTGTAATAACACCAAAGTCATCCCAATCATCATTGAAACTCTTGGCAACATTTCAAAGAGTTTCAAGGACTTGCTCAAAGCATCAGCCCAAACATTAGTTGAGGACACTCAAGAAGGTGTGCCTACTAGGAGCGGAAAAAAATCTTCGCTATGTGTTGAATACCTGAGGCTACAACAAGTGGATTAATATTTGGGGTAAACAACCAGCATTGTTTGACAGAGGCAAGGAGAAAGGACATCGTATTTGTAGATAAGAAAAAAATAAATAAACCCCCAAAAGTCTCAAAACGCTGTGATGAAAAGTTTAGAGACAAAGAATTTGAGAAGATTGAAAAGTGCCATTTGATAAAGGAAGAAATAGAAATTAATAAATCACAATGATGTGTCATCTAAAAACCACTACAATTTCTGTTGTCGTTGGAGCTCTGAGAATGGTATTAAAAATTGCACAATATTACAATGACCATATCCCTGGAAATATCCCTCTTTTGGAAATAGAAAAGGTCACACATACAAGTACATCGTACATCTTGCATAAAATTCTTTCTGTGTAGCTTGTAGCCTTGTTATTCTTACTGTTGCTTGAGGTCCCAGGGCTGGGCTTGGCACAGGCCGCATTTGAACAAAGCCAATTCAAAACGTAAAGTTGTAATAATAATGCCACTTGTGAGAATGTTTATTTATTTCAACATTCATCACAACATAGTTTTAGGGGTCTATTTTTTGATTTATTGTTCTCTCAGTACATGTGCCTGCATTCACCTTTTTTGACGTTTTGCTGGATGCTGAATGTGGACTATCACTAGGTTGTGTGTGAACATTTTATGATAATAATAATACTGTTGATTATAGTAAAAATAAAAATAGTGTTTTTTCAACTTTCTCACTTTATACTTACATATTATGTGCAATGTCAAACCTTTCAGTAACCGATAGTTTGTATTGGCATGCCTGATTACAAAAGTTAATAGGCGTAATAACAATATTAATGTTCGAAGGTTACATTGCCAATCTAATACCAATCTTAATAATAATAATAATAATAATAATAATAATAATAGAAAATATTTTCATAATAATAATAATAAATCCGCGCGGGCCTGAATTGCCAAGTGGCGATTGGCGCGGATTACCCAGCCCCTTGGCAGTAAGGCTAAAATGCATTGAGATATGTTATGAAAACGAGATGTAAATAATACCGCCTCGTCCGTCGCCAAGGTCAACAAGGGAAGCGTCCCTTAGGGAGAGACCAGCCTGAGGTCGAAAAGTATACGACTCGGTCTAATTCCTTCTCTGCGAATGATCTGCAAGGTAATAAGAACCAGGATATCCCTAACCCTGAACCTGCAGTGATGCCCACNGTGGATGGTGTTCATAATAGTTGGCGTTGGTTTCAATACTAAAGTGTTTGCATATACCCCAGTGAAGATACTGCCCAAGATACTGGCGCGGAATACCCAGCCCCTTGGCAGTAAGGCTAAAATGCATTGAAATATGTCATGAAAACAAGAAGTAAATCATACCGCCTCGTCCGTCGCGCGGGTCAACAAGGGACGCGTCCCTCAGGGAGAGACCAGCCTGAGGTCGAAAAGTATACGACTCGGTCTAATTCCTCCTCTGCGAATGATCTGCAAGGTAATCAGAACCAGGATATCCCTAACCCTGAACCTGCAGTGATGCCCACAAGGGTCAAAAGAAACTAGAGTTAAATGGCCTACAGAGGATTACAACAATGTTCTAAGAGCAGTTTACATCGCTCAAAAGAACCCTATGACAAACGTGACTGAACAAACCTACCCAGAATGGATATATTTTTAGAAATAAGCGGCTGAATGATGCACAAATTGATCTAATACGTGATGAAATTCGAAATGAAACTACTGTAGAATCTGAGGTTAATATTGGACATGAAAATCGAGAATCTATAATTGAACTAGTAAGTTTGACACCTGCACTGATTGAGAATAGAATACGTGAAGTGAGAGAAGGAACTAATGAAGAGATGGTTAGAAATGTGCACATGGTTAAGGCTGTTGATGGTTTCTTTGAAAGAAATAAAGAAAAGATACAGGCTGCCTGTGAAGACACAATACGTGAACTTGCAATGACTGAAGAGACTAAGATGGACAAGAGGGACACACTACCAAAGCTAATAATCTGCTCAAAAACAAACTTTACTATTAAGCTTTATAACGTTGCTCTAAGCGAGAGAGTTAATGAAACCCAGAAAGATTTAACCTCCATCAACAATCTAATATACTCAACAGCAAAAGCTGTTGAGTATATTAGCTGTTGAGTATAAAGCTGTTGCCACCCAAAAGCTAGGGACTAAAATAAAAAAGAATAAACCGAGACAGGTTAATAAGAAACCAACATGGAATATGAAAATAAAGAAGGAAATTGAGTCTTTGCGGGCAGAGTTCTCAATTATTGATGAATTAACGAAAGGAACAGACGTGAAAACTAGGAAAAGAAGGAAAGTTAAAAGGAAATACAATATTATTGATTAAGTCTCTCTAGATACGACTATTGAGATAAAGGATCCACCTGAGTTTTGAAATGGCATCTGGGCTAAAGAAAAAATCTACAACCAGGAAGCTACTTGGATAGGCAGAGAGGAGGAAAGGATGAGCGAAGTCAAAGAACAACAGAGGAAACCTATTACGATCGAGGAATTGCGCCTGGCCCAAGCGAGATCACAGAAGTGGAAATCACATGGATTAGATAAGATTCCAAATTTCTGGCTGAACTCTCTAAGTGAAATACATAAATACCTAATGGCATCATTAAATGAAATCGTCACTACAACAGAAGACTTAACGGATTGGTTAACACAAGACAACACATATCTTCTTCCGAAATTAGTCGATACTTAGAACCCGAAAAGCTATCGCCCTGTTACGTGCTTGACCAGAACAAGACTTTAACATCAGTAATCAGTGACAGAATGTATAATTTTCTTGAGCAAAACTTGATTCTTCCTCAGGAACAGAAAAGCTGCAAAAGGAACACATATGGATGCAGGGATCAGGTCCTAATAAACAAAACGATTCTAGAGGATAGCAGGATAAAGAGTAAGAAATTAAGCACAGCATGGATTGATTGTCCTAAAGCTTTTGACAGTGTTCCGCATCATTGGATTATTAAAAGCCTAGAAATGTAAAAGATCTCATCAATAACTACAAATTTTTTAAAGAAAAGTATGTCAAAGTGGAACACCTCTCTTTTCCTCACCCACGACGCTGGGACTACTACATCTAACCCTATTAAAATCAAACGTGGTATCTTCCAAGGAGACTCTCTTTCCCGGCTTCTCTTCTGCATATCGCTTATCCTCTTGTCCAGCGAACTTAATAAAGAAGTGTACTTAAAACTTGTTTAAAGCCTTGAAAAGCGCTGGGACAATCAAAACGGAAGTCACTAAATCAACGAGTGAATTTGAAAGAGAACAGAGAGAACAGTTAAAAGCTAAGTGGAGTGAAAAAGTGATGAATGGTCAGGCAAGTACCGGACGTAGTTGAGCAAAAGAATACCTGGAAATGGCTAATACATGGAGATTGAAGGTTCGAACTGAAGCGCTGTTGTGTGCTGCACCAGAACAAGTGATAAGGACGAACTATGTCAACTACAACATCGAAAAGAGTTCTGATACTCATTTATGCAGGATATGTGGTAAAAAGGGAGAAACAGTTGAAAAAATAATTAGTGAATTCACCACACTTTCCCAGCTTGAATATAAGAGACCTCAAGATAATGTGGCGAAATTGAGACATTGGAAACTTTGTGAAAAGTATGGTTTAGAAAGACAAGAAAAGTGGTACGATCATTGTCCAGAAGGATCTGTTGAGAACAATGTATGGAAAATTCTTTGGGATATGAATATCCAATGTGATAACGAAATAAAGGCAAGGCGGCCGGATATTTTTTTTGTAAACGAGAAAGAAATACACTGCACTCTCACTCATACCGTATTTCCCTTCGATAGCAAAGTCTTTGAAAGAGAAAAGGATAAAATAAAGGGATATGACGACTTGAAACTAGAGCTTGGAAGAATTTAAGGCATGAAAAAGGTTCAAGTTATCCCTGTAGTCATTGGTTTACTGGGTAGTATTTCTATGAAATTTGAAAATTTGATAAAGAAACTAGGGATCCATGTAAATATTGCACTTGTTCAAAAATCTACCTTGTTGGGAACAGCTCGAATCCTCTTAAAGTTACTTGACATGTGAAATGTGAAAGAAACCTATTGCCCCCTAGCTATTTGTTATTGCTCGCCCAACAGGAAAATATCGGCAATTCCACCAGTCAGAGCAATGGCTAAATTTCAAATAATAATAATGATGGTAAAAATATAAATAATAATAGTGATGATAATTTTGAAACCTTATAGATTTTTATTCAAGGAAAAATTTTTTCACAATACAAACGAAGATCGTTCTCTGAAAAAATAGCTCAGCACGATCTTCGTTTACTTATTGCATTTAAACAAATTTACGAATTTCAGGGATTAACTATTCCTTTTTCGTTTACAATAAATATAAGAGGAACACCTAATTGCAGCTTCACTACAAGTCATCATAATTTTTTTAGTGTCACATTTTAAACGATGTTAATAGAGTTTTAAAGTCTTTTACTTTTTTAAAAACACGAAACCCAAAGGTGAACATTTCAAGGAGTATGAGCTCTAGGTCACTGCATGGAACAAGGAATAATTGCTTAAATTCGTTACAGCGATCAGCTTTGTATGTGCGGTATGATAGTACCTTTACTTTAGCTGGACATGTAAGTTCTATTACAGTTAATTTTTTCCCTTGCTGCAGAACAACATCAGGTACTTAACCAGGAAATAAACCTTTTGGTGAAAGAAATTTCAATTGCAAAGCATCAACATATATATGAAAACCACTAAGTAACTTTGGTTTTAAATGTTTAGTTATAGTAAACAATATAGAATTATGTCGCCATATATAACCGTCTGATGATCAGAAAATGCTTCTTAAACAAAAGATATTATCTTAAGTTGTTCATTGTAAGTCTTTCCTGGATGGTGTCTCTTTGGTTACTTTCCATTAAGGAAGCGCATGCCTTTTGGAGTCCATTCGCTGATACATTGATTTCGTCTATTTTTCTCTTTTCATTCAAAGTCACATTCAAAAACATATGGGCATCCTCATTATTTAAATTCTCTAAGATTCTTGGAACAGTTAGTTTACAGTTACAATTTTTTCGTTTAAACTTCAGCACGATTTTGAAGTGTTTATAGCAAGCTAATTCATCAAATTCTGGTGAAAGTCCCTCGTTTTTCTCAAGTGTATATTTACAATAATTCCAAAAATTTCTATTAATCTTTCCATTCTGATTAAAACCGTCATTTACCTCAATGTTTGATTTAAACTTTCTCGGTAGTAATTTGCTAATATACTTAATTTCTTTGGCGTCGGTCATCTCTTTTCTTTTAAGTTCACGTAAAGAGTTTGTTTTTATTTCAATGTAGAAAGGTGGTCATATCAAAGCTGGTATTCAGATTTCACTAAACCGAAGTGTTTTTGAAATAATTGTATCTGAGGGTTTGGAATTCATTAATGTCTGCTCTGTCTGGAATTCATTAGTCGTCTGTGTTAGAAACACCTGAAGTGAAGTCTATTGCGGATTTAAAATAATTATCAGCCATATCCCATTCTTTCTTATACCTAGGTATCTCAACTCCCTGTTTTATACACCTTTGGGTTATATATCGCTCTCCTCTAATTCTCGCCTTCCAAGCTCACTCCTTCAAAAATTGTTAAATAAGTCCAATGTTCTGACAAGAAGGAGTAAACATCATATATATAATTATATAATATATGTGTGTATGTGGGGCTACGGATGCTTCTATATAGTAGGAATAATAAGTGTTGGGTTGAAAGTGGATCAAAGGCAATTTCTTTGGAAACCTAATAAGGCGTATCTTTTTAATCATATCTATTACATAAAAAAACGTACTATTTGCACCAACTGATACACTATATGAACCTTAGTAAATCCAAAGCAGTTGTAGCGCTCTTCCGTACAATACCACGCTCAAGAACGGAATTCGTTTTTACTTAAACACTGAAAGGCAATCTTCCAATCCAATGACTCTTAAAGAGCTTTTAGGTTCATTTTGAATCCTTTATTGAATTAGTAGTATACATAACGTTGTTGACAAAAATGATAAGCTGGTTTAACAAAAAAATCGACTTGAATTTCAAGGCATATCATACTTTAGTACATGTTTTTGGAAATAGGTTTTGAAGAGAGAAGAGGGAAAGGAGTGGGCTCAAAACCGATGATGAGAATAAAGAAGAAAATGTAAAAGTAGCCCTCTGCGTCTAGCCTTGTTGCGGATGAAACGCATCGAAAAGAAAACAGAAATTCTTTATTAACTGTATGTTTAGGTTAATGTATTTATGAATTACAAGCAAAGAAACAATGATACGCCCCTAATAGGCAACCATTAGTTTGTAAACAAAAAAGCTATATTGAAGTATACCTTAACAATTTGAGTTTTTGGCACTTGAAAAAATTGGTTTTGTAGAATCGTATCAAATGAATTAAGTGAATTTCATGATCGGCTATTTGCAACATACATTTCAAACAACAACATTGGCTTAACGTGTGATTAAACTGTTAGTCTAAGTGATTTTGCATGTTTAAAGATGGAAAAGGGATTAGTCTTCATTGAAATGAAAAACAGAACTTTTCATCTTGTTTTCGTCCTTCTGAAATTGGCGACCGACTTAAGTGTTAGCCTCGCTTTAATGACTTTGACTATAAGAAAATAGGTCACTCCTATATACACACTACTGTACTGGTCTCACTTTGAAGACGTCAACTATTCTTCAGCCCTCCCATCATAAGTCCTAATATTAAAGTTTCTAGTCCCCCCCTGTTGTTACTTTTCAGGGGACCCAGCAAGAAGGACAGAAACTATATTTACCGACTGTTGATGAAGTATTGCAGTAAACTTTGACAATGGTACCAAGATAGCAATGTTATTGGCTGCCACTAAATATTTTGTGAAAATTTGTATGAGCTTTCTACATTAACCAATTTACCCCTCAACTTTTTGTGGGAACAAGACTACCCGGAACAAGGAAAGGGTAGATTATACCAGTTTAAAAGCATATTGTCATCACCCCTGAGATGTGACTATGTTTGTACTCACACAGTCAACCTCTTAAAAAAGAACACCCACGAGAACCCATAAAAGTGGTCTTAGTTTACAGGTATTAGTTAAGTGTAGAGTTGTATTCATATTGCAGCACATTATCATCAGTTAAGTAGAGGAACATTTGTATGACGTGCCATAGCATTTCTACGTCTAAACCTGTGAGAGCTTTTCTCAGTAATTATTATTGGTAACGTTCCCGTAGAACATACCTTAAATAAATGGACTTTTTCTTTACCAAGAAAAGGCAATGCAAATATTAACATTTCTATATAATCATGCAAACTGATAATAGCAGTTTTAATTATCAAAGGTTTGGGTTTAACAAAGTATAAGTAATTACATTGCTTGACATCCATAACTATAACTATGACTGACATACGGGTTTTGTTTAGGAAACTGACTAGAGTGATGCGATGCGATTCAGAGTATTTATAAAAGTACCATTTCAATGACTTACTTTTAATTCACCCTTTTTCATTGACATTCCACTTTAAGTGCAACCTTTTTTACTGCCATCCATAACATTATCTTATTATTTGGAATGTTATGCATTATATACACAAGTCATGTACAAAATAAATAAATAAACTCATTATGTAGAAACAGAATGTATGTGTATGGTATTTCTCTCAGAAGGAAAAAGAGAAATAAATTTCTTGTTTTGTTTATGATGCTAAATTATTGTAACTGCATAATTTTATTGTTAAAAATATCTTTGGGACTATGGGCAAAAAAACCACTCTTCTTTGAAAACCCTGGATCCAAGGACAGACAAAAATTTACACCCTACTCTCTCTCAGTGAATTGAGGGATAAGAATGAGTACCAATTTTATATATAGGAGTGCATCTGCAAGGTTTAAGAACCTCTAAAGAAGTGGGGAGCAAGCTGATTACATGCACTTGCGACCAATGTTAAGATTTAAGGATGTTACAAAGAGAAACATGAAATGAAAACGTATTGATGGAAACGAATGGCGAATGCTGCAGAAAACAGAATGGTATGGATATTAGCAATAAAGCCGAAACCGTAGCACAGACATTGATAGTTTGAGCGACTGCAAGGGAGAGTGTCAAGTGGTCACTGACATTCCACTGACTTACTTTAACTTTAATTGTTACCCCCTTTACAAGTGCAAGTGTCTTTTATAAGTTATATGCTGTTAGGTAGATAAAGTTCTTGGGACATTTTCTAAAATCTTTGAGCAAGGATGAGTAGGCCTACCACTTTTTCTATAGAAGTGAATCTGCTGGGAAAGGGGGTGCGGGGTAGGGGCGGATAAAATTGCTGCATTAATTTATATTGGTCATTTTCTTTAGTATTGGATAACAGGTGAATACTGCCTCAGCTATAATTGTCATTATCATTTTTTTCACTACTTGCTAATTCTCAAAGATCCAATGTTTTTCTACTTTGATTTGTTTTTCAAGCACCAAGATCAAGTCTCAATCTTCTACCTCAAAAAAATTCGTAAATTTCTTAATGTCCAACTACATGTATAAAAACCGTTTTTAACACTAAAGAGCCTAACTTTGATGATGTCACATGATCTGTTTAATAACAGTTGTTTCTGTACTAAAGGGAAATAATAGGAAGGAAACTCTTAGGGAAGATCCAATTTATTTTATTGAATAATAGGCAAACAAGATATATGGTATTCTCATAGGCAAATATCCTTAAAATCCTAACAATTAATCAGTGATTAGAATATATTAATTTCCATGACCTTAAAGAAAACAATAACAATGCTAGGTGTAACATTGGCACAGAGCAATTGGCCAAATATGAGCAAAATATTGCTTAGAAACAACTACCTCTAACTGCACTCTTTACTTGTACCCAGGCCTTCGCAATACTTTCAAATGTATTGTGTCAGGAGTCACAAATTTATTACGCATTCTCAAGTAGGAATTGGTGTAGAAAGGGGCGTTTATGCTCTTTTATTGGAAATTAGCCACAAAAGGGGTTCCATTGGGATAAAACAGCCCTTTTATGGTTGTCAACATGCTTACTTGTGAAAATATCACATAGTACAATGAGATTTACTGCAATAAATACTCGGTCATTTTTGGTCTTCTGGCAATCACGCCTAAAATATTTTCCAATGCGTCTATTTTCTCTAAGTAATAGTATTTTTTTAACCAAGGTTGACTGTTTTAGAATTTCCCTATTTATCGAAATAAAATGCTATTTATCTTTTTTACGTTGTTTGTACGATGCTGTGCTTTGGTAAATGTACAGAGGGGACCAATTTTATTTAGCATAAAATTACAGCTGACACGAGGGAGTAGGTTTGCTTGGTGAAAAAGCTTTCACACCCTTTGAAGTTTATGAAAACCCTGTTGGAAAAGGTGAGCGAGTATGTTGCGTGATACTCTGAGGAATTCAGTAGTTAATCAATTAGTCCTTGGTGATTGCTCGACTTTCACTCAGCCTTGAGTTATGAGAATTGCAAAAAGGTCTACCTCTGTTTTTGGCTTGTACTTTACCTTTGACTCAAAGTTCAGGCTGGTATGACTACCCCCGAAAGTTCGTAAATTAAATTTTCGTCGCTTTACAACATGTCTGCGCCGATCACAGAAATATCTGTTTATGCATGGCAGACATGTTCAGTTTATCCATATCTGAGTTACCAGCTGAAAACAATGTTTGTTCTCTTGACCTCTCTCTTTATGTGAACACACAATGGCAACAAGCAGAGCTTCCATGCAAAACATTGCGTTTTATCAACAGAAGTAAAAATAACTACTAGCTAATGCGCCCATTTTTGTCAAAATGTTAGCCTCAGTATCACAGAGAGATAATGAAAACAAGTCATCCAAACGAGTCCCAATAAAAGGAGGAACTCACCCTCCTGATAAATAAAGGTTCAATAATGAAACTTGCCAAACTCTCATCCTGTACGATGGATGGAGTTTCCCAATTTGTTATTTCATTACAAAAGAAGATTATGTATGGAATTTTCCAAAAGCGTGCACACCAGGAAGAAAAAGAAATACATATATTTATATATATACATATATATACATATATATGTGTATATACTTATATATATATATATATATATATATATATATATATATATATATATATATGCAACAAAGAAAGTGACACACAAGAAGCTGGAACTTGAAGTTGTAATCCACAATTCACACCTTCATAAAGTTTTGTAGAAATTAATAAAAATTAAGCTCGGTAACTTCAATTTTGATAGAGTTTCTTTATCTTTTACACAAAATTTACAGAAATATAAACCAGAAACAGAAGAGTGACTGAGAGGAAATCAGGTGAATTTCGATTTCTAATAGCATAGTCCGATGTAGCCTGTCTTGGCTTAGGCGTTAGGTGATGTATCCAAGGTGGACTGCAAACCCTATTAATAAAAAAGTTCTCTTTAAAATGAATTACGGAAAACACACACAAAATGCCTTAATTCTTAATTCCAATAATTCAGTAATAGATTTTATGTTTGTTTTGTTTTTAGGTTTAACGTCATTTCCCCCCAGCAATTGAGGCTCAGACGGTGCCCTTCAGAGGGACTTTGTTTGGCAGTAAGGAATTTCTTGGCCTCATGCCCTTCCGGACACCAACCAATGGGTTTTTTTTGTAAAGCTCCAAATTCTCCTCACCCATTCGGGGTATCGAACCCGGAACTCCTTGGTTATTGTGCAACTGCACTAGCCATTAAGCCACGGCTCCTCAAGACTAGAAAGACTAAGATTATTTATTTAATGGGTAAGATTAGAAATGTAATCCTTTCAGTAATAGATTTGATATTTCTAAGTGAATTAAAACTACCTTTAATACAAGTTCGCAGCACACAACAAACAAATCAAGACAAGGCAGCAACATTAAAGATTTAGCCCAGAAACCCCGGTACAGGGGGATATACCAGCCAGTAAAAGAAAGGAAAGGAAAGCAAAGGAAATGCATGCGCGTTCAGCAGACGAAAGTTAAACAATATATGACACTGAAGATCACTTTAATTTAAGCTCGTTCCTTCTTCGTGCTCAACAAACTTGATCGAGACATTAATATCAACCATCTTATCAATGTTTGTGGTACTACCAATACTCAACATCGTAGCCTTGGAGAAGAGAGGTAAGATCGCAGTTGTACATTTGTCTCAATAACAAAATGTTCCTGTTAACAGAATCATAATCCAAGCTGTTTCATACCTCGGATTCTCAATTCAATTCAACCGAAGTGTCGGGATTCATTGATTTGAAACATAAAAAAGGCTTTGTTTGTCGGAGACCGGGTTATGAAGACCAGTGTTCTCTTCAAGCAAGAAGATAATATCCTTGATGGTTCTTCCTGCCATTAATATTCATTTCAAATACTTTTTAAACAAATATTTATGTTTGTTATATTGCTCTGCACGTCACTAGACAAGTATACTATTTGCATGCATTGTACGCTTAAAGAATGAGCTAATTTCTTAATAGCAATACACTGTGTCTGCACTACCAAGAGTGCTCTGATATACTCCTGTTGAGTCTAGTGAAAATTAAATGCGAACACGTCGTTGGGACCACCTGAAATTATACTTGTTGGTGACGTACAGTGCCGTTAGGCCTCTCATCTTGTCACATATGTCTTCTTACTCGATTTTCACCTCAATTTAACAATACCTGGTATCAACCTTAACACTCCCTTTATGGAAGTTTTAACTTCACTTTGCAATTTTTTCAACCAGAGACCCAGGGGAATATTCATCATTTTAGCATATAACATTTATTATATGTATTAATTGGTTTCCTTTACATTAATTTTTATTAATTAAAGTTAGTATAAGTTTGTTTATATAGTTATTAGTATACAATGTATTACCAATCATTTACTAAGGAAAAAACAATTTGTTTTTTGACTGTGCTTGTCTGCAAATACCTCATTTCGGTGACTAGTCACCAGTTTTTTACATTACTTTTACTGCTTGGTTACTTGCTGTAGTAAATAGTAAGGCTAAAGGGAAACAGTACTGTAAAAACAAGAGATGTTTTATATGAGTAATCACAGTACATAACACTGAATTAGTTTTTTAGAAAAAAATTTGCAGAGGAAGAACCATTCTTTACAGAAAAATACAATATTGATTTCTAATTTTCTTCTTCCTGCCCTAACCGCATGCTGTCACTCACTGCGTATTTTTAATACAAGTGATGATATCATACTCATACCAAATATTTGTACCAGGGTTTTGTCTAAAGTACGTACGTATTGGATTAGTTTAGAAGATCAACAGCCTTCCTTTGCAAAAAGGTCACATTTCTAAATCATTGCCCAGATGCCATTTATTTTTTGACCTGCAGTGATATAAATATATGAATTTCACTCTGTTACCAAGTGCAATATTTGCAAATTTAGAATGTTGGATAAGCAGAGCTCCTTTGCGATGTGCTCCCAGGCTTATTCATGCTAGTATTACTTTGGTTTCATTCATATTTTGTGCCTTGTGTAATCCAAGTATTGCAGTAGTGCTTATTTATCATCATTATTATGATGACGATTATTATTATGGTTATCATATATTTTTTGATAATACATTGTCTTCAAAAAATTGATAATTTGATCACCAGTTTTGTTTAGCAATGGTTGAACACGTGCCCAGGAGCAAATATCTCTCACACAGATTTTCATATAAAAAGCTTGGGATAAGCTTTATTCTACCTTCCGGTATCTACTATCAAACTAAACCAAGTTATATGTAAACATTAAGGAATTCAAAAGACACGAAGTCGAGGGCATTATATGTTACAACATAAGATAAGAACACCAAGACTGATGTATTTGTGTAGAAGGTGATTCAACTAAACAAAAGAGAAGTTTATTTAGTGTCAGAAGTTCTCTTTGGTTTAGTTTATGGCTCAGTAGGTAGTGAAGAAGATTGAATCACCTTCTTATCTTATCATCAAATTTCTGGTCGAAAACTTCCAAGTATCGTACTCAAGGCACAACTGAACTATTAAACTTCCCAAGTATGTTTTTTCATTTCATCGTCGAGGACTGATTTTGTCCTTACCAACTAAAAAACCCTTAACCTGAACGTTTTATTGCGACATTCGCACTTGCAACATGAAGTTTCAAAAATACCTAAAATACCTATAGTGACGGCTGTAAAAGAAGTTGCAGTTTCCTTGAAAGAATAAGAAAAGATATGATGTTTAAAAAATCATTATTATTATCATTATTATTGTCCTAATTGTTATAATTATAATAATTATTGTTAATGTTAAGATTAATGATGTTTTAAAAATGATAATCATTATGACGAATATTTTTTATAAGATAATTTCCCACTTGTATTATGTAACTAGTTTAATGTCTACCTTTTTAATACAATGATGTACACTTTTTGTAACTATAGCTTTTTTATATAATACATTAAAAAAATCATAGAAAACTAGAAATTTGTGAGTACCAGAGTACCTAAAGAGTAGTACTGTTGTACTTAAAAGTTCATGTTTCTTATAAAAAAAATTTTCTATTAGGAAGTATTGTGTTTAAACTAGCAAAAAAGACCCATCCAAATTCATTCACTTCTTAGCTGGAATGATACATGGTGAAATATGAAGGGTCCTAACCCATACTGCATTTCTCGCAGAAGTATTTTGGCAAGCCTCTACATCCTTCTAAGCTGCAAGCTCGTTAAGACCCCTTTACAATCCAGTGGTGGTTACCATCAAACTGCAAGTTGTTTGTAGGGTTATGCACGCGTATGTTATCAAAGAACAATGTTGTACCTGGCTTACATATTTTATAAAACCAGTAATATGCAATGACAATACCTCTATGGAATCCCAGAGCACACAACCAGTGTTCTCCTAGATTTAGTTTTCTTTGTTGATACAGTTTATGTGTTGTTCAATGCAACATTGATATAAAATAAACCTAAGGAGTAACATTTCTTGCCTTTGTAACTCCATATATCCACTTACAAACAATACATCCAAACAATACATCCATATACAAACAATCGCGAGCTAAGCTCTGAATTTATAAAATTTTTGAGCAAAAAGCATGATCACCTTTCATACTTGCATTATTGGTAGACTGAATTCAGATTCCTTTCATTTGATTATTTTTCAAAAACTACTCAAACATCACGTTGGGTGGTGGACTTCTTTCAAATAAAGATCGTAGCTCATTTCATTGATTTAATTACTTTCTCTTGCTACAATCAACATTTCGTTGTGCCACAACTATGCTGTGTTGGTCGTGTTTACTTTTTTAGTACTGAAAGCCAAATTTCTGGAAGGGTGAAAGATATTGATGTGATTGCTGTCCTGCAGGGAACGGGTTGTTTCCTCTTTGTTGGGCTGGTTTCTTAGCCTATAACCCTTTTATCTTCCGGATCTTGTCTTCTACAGTGACTTTTTTATCTCACGACTCTCTCTCCATGACTCTCGAAATATAGCTCACAAAAAGCTCACGACTAATGACATGCCAAAACGTCTATATTTATGCCTTCTACACAAACCATAAGATCAAGAGTTTTCGAGATTATGGAAGACCTGGTCACTTTGGCACCTTGGTAATGGTAGAAGTAGTTTTGTAAAGGTACCTCTAATAAACCGTACGAAATTATGATATGCTGAAGCTCCTGTATCTATGGTTTCTACTGAAACCAAAAGGTCAAGGGTTTTCAAAAGCTAACAGTATATCAAAACAATTTCTACAAAATGTACCGACGCCCTACTGAGTACTGGCATCAGTTTAAAATTGACAGGCATTAAGGAGGGCAATTAAAACAGAATAAGTACAAAACTGAATATGTTTTTGAGTTGATCTCAAAAAGCATACAATTTTTTATGAGCGTATTAAGCAATAATGAAAAACTAAAACATTCTCTGATAAATGCAAAAAGAAAGGGAGAAATCCAAATATTTACTAAAAAGTATTATATGAGCAGAACGATGAAGTATAAAAATGTATGAATTATTGAAAAGTAAATTTTTATTTCAATCCAAAGAAATATTTGTCATAACCTCACAAAAACCACGGTTAGCGTTATATTTAAAATATTAACACAAATCTGAGAATAACAGTTAGCCTCGGTTGAAAGTGACATATGGGCTAAATAAATAAAAGCTCGCTACAACAAATAGTGAGGTTATAGCTGTAAGAGCTTTATCATGTCCTGAGTCGTAAGATTTGTCGTCATGTAAAATGAGGTTATTTGAGCTATGACCTCGTAAATCCTAACAAATTTTAGTTTTTGACAGGTCCATATTTTTGAATCAAAACAAACCACAAATATCAGTCAAACCCTTAAGCAAGTAGCACCTGAGTTAGAAATCGTCGCCTTGCATGTCAGCTGTTTTGGCTTTCGGCGTCAGTCGTAGCCCTGAAAGCAACGCTCTTTATTTGTTTGACCGTTACAAGAAGCAGACTACTCCGAAAAATATCGAGGGAGGAGTACAAACAATAAATTGAAATAATAAAAGTATGACGAAAATACACAATAATTAACTCCCTGGACTTTGGTGGCCTCCAGCCTTTTTAAGGGTGAAACTATTTATAAGCAAAGCACTCTCCAGTTATCGCAATAACATTTGAGTAACATCTGGAACAAAAAGGTTTTCAGAATTTAATACTATTGCATATTGTAACAATATGGTTTCCAGCCACATGTATATATATATATATATATATATATATATATATATATATAGTATTGTAATACAACACCAAGGCATTCAGTACTGATGGTGAACCCTCACTTGCGGCAGTTACGTTAAAGTTACCCTGTAATTTCTTTAGGGTGGTGCTCCTTTAAACAATGTTTAAATGATATTTTGTAACACTTTCCTATGTGACCACTAATCACCTACACCCCACTTTTAAGCCTCCAGACTGGTGTTTGAGTTAGGTTAAGTCGTTTAATTCCAAGTGTCAATGGAAAAGCGATATTATCCGAGATACAAAGGATATCGTTCATCAGCACATCCCATGCGTCCTATGTGGTAATATATAACCTTGATTGACCACCGCCCCCTCACCACTCACACAGACACACATGGACACACACGTAAAATGCAACAAATTCAAAAGAACACTAAAGCTATAATAATTAAACTACTTGTTTTTTTATTTTTAAACATCGCATTTACATATTTTCATCTTCTCTTACGTAACACTCGTCGAGTTGGGCGTATGACATGTCATGTTTTTATTAGTTTTCATCAGTTTCAAAGGATGATAACAATCATAATAATATGTAATGATGATAAAAAAATTCTGAAAATGTGGAAGAATGGTGTAAAGAAAGTTGCAGTTATACCAGTGGTTATTGGTGCGTTTGGAGTAGTCACAAAAAATTTCAAGAATTACATTGTAGCACTTGAAACCGGAAATACAGCCATTTCAGAAAGCAAGTCTTATTGGTACCCTCAGAGTTGTTAGAAAAGTACTGGACACAAGAGACTAAATGGTAGGAAGGCATATTTTTATGTTTTCTACAGAGACAAAGTGGATTATGCATTACCAGTTTTAATTTAATAGTGATACAATAATAATAATAATAATAATAATAATAATAATAATAATAATAATAATAATAACTGCTACTGCTACTGGGTCTAACTCTTCCCCAAATGAGAGTTCGCAAGGTCACCAGAACGAGGTTGCCCTCACCTCTGGCCCTTCGGAACCACCATCAATTACGACTAGTGTCTCCCTTCAAAAGAAAAAAACCGAATAAAGTGGACCAGGGAAGAGAATGCTGAGGTAATATACTGCTTTTATTATGCACTTGAGAAACCAGAAACTAACAATACTGATGATACTTTCAAAATATGGTGCGAGAGAAATACTAATAATGATAAAATTGAAAATATGGATTCTAATAGACTAGCAAATCAGAGAAGGTACATTATGCGCGAAAAGAAGTTAACAGAAATCGAAGTCTCAAGTATCAAGGATAGAGTAAAATGTGATACGAGGGAACATTTAGATCAGGAAATAGAGCTAGAACGGGACGCTGAAAACCAGGTAGAAAACGTAATTGAGAATGTTAATGTGTTAGAAGAAGGAGGAGTAGAAGCGATTGAACCAGAACCTGTGATATTACTTAATGAACAAGAACTAAATGATATGAAAAACGACATCCTAGAAGAATTCTCATCGGTTAAACATACCAACATTGAAGATAGGGAGGCCTTACTCAAAATTAGACATCCCCAAAGGTTTCGTAACATCTTTAATCTTTGTAACGTAGCATTGGAATCGATTTTTAATGAAATTGATCCTAATTTAACAGAGTTGAACGAATTGATGTATGCTACAGGCAAGGTTATCCAAGAAAAATGTGGTGTTAAGGTCAAGAAAAGGAAAAGTGTAAGGAAAACGAGTAAGCCAAAATGGCAAATTAGGATTGAAAAGGAAATTGAAAGATTTAGGCGGGAGATATCCCTTTTAGACGAATTGCAGAAAAATGAGGATTTAAAATCAGGTAAAGCTAGAAAAGTTTTAAGAAAGTATGACATCAAAAGTAGAGATCAACTGCCAAGCTTAAAGGAAGAATTAAAACAGAAGCTGCAGGTGAAGGCTCAAAGACTCCGTAGATTTGACAAACGCCAGAAATTCTACAGGCAAAATAGAATCTTTGAAACAGATACTAAAAAGTTTTTCCGTGAAATTATGAAAGATGTAATATCGGTAGAGGAAGTGCCGTCTGAAGAACAAGTTAGGGAGTTTTGGAATAAGATCTGGGGTAACGAGAAAGGTTACAATGAAAGTGCCGAGTGGTTAGGAGATTTGGCGGATAGCACCAAGGATATCCTGGAGCAACATTGGGAAGACATTAGTACCAATGAAATTAAAACAGCTTTATCTAAGTCTCACAAGTGGAAGTCCCCTGGAATTGACAAAATACCGAATTTTTGGCTTGATACTCTTTCTTCAGCCCATAGTAGAATGGCAGCTAATTTTAATAAACTTCTTCTAGAACCCGAATCAATACCCAAGTGGTTCTGCCTTGGGACAACGTATCTGTTACCAAAAAGTGGTGAGACTGGCAACCCTAAAAACTATCGGCCGATCACCTGTCTGTCTACATCGTATAAACTGCTGACATCAATACTAACTGAGAGGACTTACATTCATATGGACGAACAAAATATTTTCCCTATTGAACAGAAAGGCTGTAAGAGAGGTTCTTATGGATGTAAAGATCAGCTCTTGATAAACAAAATGATCCTAGAAAATACCCACTCTAAAAAACGAAATTTAAGCACTGCGTGGATTGACTACAAGAAGGCATTTGACAGTGTTCCGCATTCTTGGATTTTAAAAACATTGGACATGTATAAAGTTTCCCCTACACTTATTAATTTTCTACGAACTAGTATGACCTTATGAGAAACTAATCTTACTCTTACCCATGCAAATGGTACATTATTTTCGAATTGTATGAGAATAAAATGTGGAATATTTCAGGGTGATTCTCTTTCACCTCTTTTATTTTGCATGGCTCTTATTCCACTTTCGAAGCTCCTCAATGATACAGGCTATGGGTACAAGATCATGGAACAAAAAATTAATCATTTGTTTTACATGGATGACCTGAAAGTATGCTAAGGATGATGGTGAACTCGAAGGACTCTTAAAAACGGTTAAAGCACTCAGTGATGATACAGGAATAAAGTTCAGTCTCGATAAGTGTGCGAAAGCCACTTTTAAGAGAGGGAAAATGGATAAGACTCAAAATATTGATTTGGATGAAGGTACTGTGATAAAAGAACTAGAACAAGAGGGAACCTATAAATACTTAGGTATAAATGAAAGAGACGGCATACAACATTCGAAAATGAAAGAGAAGATTAGAAAGGAATGTATTAGACGAGTGAGATCTATTATGAAAACTCAACTGAATTCCAAAAATAAAATAGCAGCTATAAATTCTCTTGCAGTGCCGGTTGTTAGCTATAGTTTTAATATCAATAATTGGAATCTGAGTGATCTTCAAAAGCTAGATACAAAGATAAGAAAGCAACTAACATGTAACAGAATGCATCACCCCAAGTCAGAAGTTGATCGTTTGTACCTCCCAAGAAATAAAGGAGGCAGGGGAATGATCCAGTTAGAACTTTCTTACAAGGCATCCACCATTGGCTTTGCAAAAAATCTTGATTTAACAGACGATTGGATACTCCAACTTGTCAATAGACACAAAAATTCAAAAAGACTTCACTCGATTCTCAAAGAATCAGCAAAATTTTCTGAACAATTTCGTATTGATTTAAATGCAGAAACTCCACCATCCCCAACGCTAGCTGTTAAACAAATAAAGCAAAAAGCTAAGAAAAGTGGTTTGGACAAACTCGAGCCTCGGTGGCAAGAAAAACCCCTCCATGGACAGTTCGCAGCCCAAAGCAATAACGCTGGTGTAGATAAAGTAGCAACCCATCAGTGGCTGAGGAGCTCCGGACTGAAAGGGGAAACAGAGGGTTTTATTCTTGCCGCTCAGGATCAGATTCTGTTTACCAGAAACTACTAGGCCAATATTTTACACAATGGTGCCACCCCGGAGTGTAGGTTTTGTGAAAATGGAACTGAAACCATTGACCACCTTATCTCAGGCTGCTCAGTATTAACACCTTATGAGTATAAAAATCGCCATGACCGAGTAGGCCAATACCTGCACTGGAAAATATGCCAACATTTTTCCATTGATACGCCATCAAATTGGTATAAACACCACCCTACTCCGGTCACAGAAGGTAAAGACGTGACAATTCTCTGGGACTTCCCAATACAAACAGATCGCACTACACAGGCAAACCGTCCTGTTATTGTCATGAAAAACAAGAAAGACAACACCTGCTTGTTGATTGACATGAGTGTCCTTTGTGATAGGAATGTTTCTGCGAAGATTTTCGAGAAACTTTCTAAGTATAAAGATCTAGAGATTGAGATAGGTAAAATGTGGCATCTGAGGACAAAGACAATACCAGTGATTGTTGGACCATTGGGTCTCATTAGGAAAGGAACTGACACCTTCCTGAAGCAAATACCGGGTGAACCCTCATTGCAGGAAGTGCAAAAAATTGTTTTGAATGGCACTGTCCATCTTCTTAGGAAAGCCCTCTCCATTTAATTGTTGCGAATTGATGTTCGTGGTTTTGTCAGAAAATGATTTTTATTATGTTTTTATGTTTTGACCGGTTTGAATGACACCTTTCTTGTGCGCCTTAAATTTCTTACAATTTGAATTTTATATCCATTAAACTTGTCTCATTCTTTTTAAAACCTTTACCCACCTTAGGTCACCGGGGTGACTCGGTGGATAATTGTATATATTACAAACCAAAAGAAAATCTTTTATAATAATAATAATAATAATAATAATAATAATAATAATAATAATAATAATAATAATAATAATAATAATAATAATAATAATAATAATAATAATAATAATAATAATAATAATAATAATAATAATAATAATAATAATAATAATAATAATAATAATAATAATAATAATAATAATAATAATAATAATAATAATAATAATAATAATAATAATAATAATAATAATAATAATAATAATAATAATAATAATAATAATAATAATAATAATAATAATAATAATAATAATAATAATAATAATAATAATAATAATAATAATAATAATAATAATAATAATAATAATAATAATAATAATAATAATAATAATAATAATAATAATAATAATAATAATAATAATAATAATAATAATAATAATAATAATAATAATAATAATAATAATAATAATAATAATAATAATAATAATAATAATAATAATAATAATAATAATAATAATAATAATAATAATAATAATAATAATAATAATAATAATAATAATAATAATAATAATAATAATAATAATAATAATAATAATAATAATAATAATAATAATAATAATAATAATAATAATAATAATAATAATAATAATAATAATAATAATAATAATAATAATAATAATAATAATAATAATAATAATAATAATAATAATAATAATAATAATAATAATAATAATAATAATAATAATAATAATAATAATAATAATAATAATAATAATAATAATAATAATAATAATAATAATAATAATAATAATAATAATAATAATAATAATAATAATAATAATAATAATAATAATAATAATAATAATAATAATAATAATAATAATAATAATAATAATAATAATAATAATAATAATAATAATAATAATAATAATAATAATAATAATAATAATAATAATAATAATAATAATAATAATAATAATAATAATAATAATAATAATAATAATAATAATAATAATAATAATAATAATAATAATAATAATAATAATAATAATAATAATAATAATAATAATAATAATAATAATAATAATAATAATAATAATAATAATAATAATAATAATAATAATAATAATAATAATAATAATAATAATAATAATAATAATAATAATAATAATAATAATAATAATAATAATAATAATAATAATAATAATAATAATAATAATAATAATAATAATAATAATAATAATAATAATAATAATAATAATAATAATAATAATAATAATAATAATAATAATAATAATTTTTTTTAAACTTCAAGCATATATTTTTCCATGTTATCACTTAATACAATTGTATGCCGTGTATACATTACATCATTACCCTAAGAAATACCACTCACTATCAAGGCATGGTATCAGGGACGCACAGAGTAACGTAGTCACCAATAAAGGAGGGGAGGCTGATCCCATGTCTTACTACGTTGACAGAATATGTAATATGTGGTTCGAATTACCACACATATGATCTTCTTTATGATATATGAGATTTCGCTTTTATCGTAACTTATTTCCGCTAACATCTTCGCTACCGAATGTGTACTCTTTCCGATTGCTCCTATCGCGCCAATGCTTAAATTGACAAATATAACTTTTTGATAATTTTTGCCTAGAAATCTTAGCAGAAATTCATATTTTTCTGATTTACGTTTCGAATTCACTTCAATATTTGTTTCAAAGCCGATTGTAAGTTCTAGAATATAAATCTTTCCTTTATCAATTACTAACAGATCAGGGCGATATGTATCTCCGGTAATAATCGATGGAGAATTGTAATCATCAATATCACAGTAAACTTTTGCATTTTTCTTATTCGAAGATATGAAGTTTGCAATATTTTTTAAAACCGAGTCATGCCTCCAATTATAACGTTTTTCGTTCAACGCTGTATTACATCCTCCAATAACATGCCCGAGAGTTTCTGTAGCATTACATAAGGAACAGGCAGATGATTCTCTTTGTCCCCATTTTAGCATATTTGAAGCGTTGGCGAGGGTGTTGTTTAAATACCGGATTGTGAATGAGTAGATATTATTGGGTAACGTAGAAAGCGCTTTGTGCCAGTGACTGGTAAATGCGTTGTCTGCATAGGCTGTGATTGATTTGATTATTAACCCTTGCGAAGTCAGTGTATCGATTTTTTTCTCGTTAGAATTTCTAATATCCTTGATTGCCTCTCTAGTTGTTTTGTACTGATCATACGTGATGTTTTGACCGGTGGTCGCATTGTATATTTCAACAATGTCCCTGCTCTTAGAAGACTTGAGTTTGTTTCTAAAAGATACTCGACACTGAATGAAACGATCAGATATGAGTGTTAAACCGAGACCAAACTTACGTTTGGTACGGCGAAGAAGGCGTGTTGATCCAGAAATAGGTATTTCCAACCAAATCCGTATAAACTTTGAAACAACGTTATCGAGGTTTTCCTTAACCCAGCTTGTTTCTATATCAGCAACAGTCAAGTGCCAGCTAATTTTTGAAAGTAGATATCTTTGGTACAATATTACTTTATTTCTGGGGTGGAGTGGGAGACCATTTATAGTCCTGAGAATGTTTGCAGTTTTTGACATCAGTATATTTTTGTGTTCCGTGTTTGTCATGCCGAAATCGAAGTAACGACCCAAATATAGGAATGGTTCACCCGAGTCGATAGGATGAATAACACTGTTATTAAGATAAAGCTTTGGTTTTATTTGTTTACATACTGTTCCACATTTTTTCATTCCAAACGTGTGACACTTTTCGACTTTGATGATCATGTCACTCCAACGACACCATCTGCTGAATGCGTTGAGGAGAATTTGGTTTTCACTCTCTTGGCCTGACATCGCTACAGCATCGTCGGCGAATTGTAGCCAGTGTCTTGGTATCAAATGTTTTAGAAATTTGTAACCGATTTGTTTGAAGTGATCTTTTTTTATATACTGTACGAAGGTGTTAATTAGCATATTAAATATCAATGGGCTGAAGCAGTCACCTTGTAGTACACCCTTTTCTAGTTTAATGAAATCACTAATGAACAAGTTGGTCAGTATGGCTGTGTGGAAGTCACTATACAGAATTCTAATAATAGTAACAATATCGTCTGGAATATGATGATGTTTCAGCACAGTTTCTATTAGATTGTGGTTGACTTCCCCAAAAGCGTTTTTCAGATCAATTAATGTAATTGTAATAGAGCGTTGTTTACGGCGTGCATCGTTAATTGCGTGAGTCATACTAGCAATATGCTCGTACGTACCAGTTAATCCAGGCGTAAATCCTTTTTGGATACTTGCCTCAATGTAGTTGTTTTTGACTAAAAACTCAAATACACGATCTCGTAGTAAAGAAGTAAATATTTTCAACATAACAGGTTCTAAAGTGATAGGTCTGAAATTACCTGGGTCTGACTTTTCCCCCTTTTTGTATATAAGGATTGTAGCGGCTTGTTGCCATAATGATGGTATAGACTTACGCTTAAAAACTTCGGAACAAATAACTGTAAGGTAACTTCGAAGGTGGGGGCACCTTTTCAGACTTATTACTGGGATTTGATCTAAAGGACATGGACATCCAGAGGACTTCATTCGTTTAATGATTCTGCAGATTTTGTTATATGATGGTGGAGACAAATCAAATTCATGCGTAGGGTTATCAAAGGAGGGTATCCAGTCTGGAATTTGAAAAGTCTTTCTAGGATTAACCGCTTTAAACGCTTTCCTAAAGAATACATTACATTTTTCTTTGTCAAATTCGGGAAGTATCCGAGATGGAATTTCAATGAACTTCTTACAATAACCCCAAAAGTTCTTAGAAATCTCTGTGTCATGATCTTTGTTTAACATTTCTGAGGCTAAAGGGCTGCAATTTTAATCTAAGTAGCTTAGCAACAAACCGTATCACTACCGGAAACGCCTTACCTGATTTTTTTAACTTTTTAAGTTCGGTTTTCAGCTGTTGTTTTGAGTAATTATTGTAATAATAATAATAATAATAATAATAATAATAATAATAATAAGAAGAAGAAGAAGAATTATAATTGGTACATAAAGAACACCAGAGAGATTCTCTTGAGAAAAGTAGGAGAAGTCAGTATAGTTAATACCGAGGAAGCAATGGAACCAAATGATTACAAAAAGTCTAAGAGCCAGGAAATGGAAGAGGAGTGGAAACAGAAGGTGATGCATGGACAGTTTTTGAGGGACAAGGAAGGAGCGAATTGGGATAAATCATGGCAATGGCTTGCAAAAGGAGATTTGAAGGGATATACAGAAGCACTGATATCCAGTGCTCAAGAACAAGCTTTAAGAACGAATTACACAAAGTTCCATATTGATAAGAATGCTGATTCCCCACTGTGCAGAATGTGCAGAGAAAGAGGAGAAACTGTCAGTCATCTGGTTAGTGAATGCGGAAANAGAAGGTGATGCATGGACAGTTTTTGAGGGACAAGGAAGGAGCGAATTGGGATAAATCATGGCAATGGCTTGCAAAAGGAGATTTGAAGGGATATACAGAAGCACTGATATCCAGTGCTCAAGAACAAGCTTTAAGAACGAATTACACAAAGTTCCATATTGATAAGAATGCTGATTCCCCACTGTGCAGAATGTGCAGAGAAAGAGGAGAAACTGTCAGTCATCTGGTTAGTGAATGCGGAAAATTAGCTCAAAGAGAGTACAAGAAAAGACATGACAATGTGGCACGATATATTCATTGGCAACTTTGCAACAAGGGAGGGAGGCTTGGAAAGAGCTGAGAAATGGTATGAACAGCAACCCGAAGCAGTAATTGAAAATGAGAATTTCAAGCTATTATGGGATTTCACGATTCAGTGTGATAGATTTATTGAAGCAAGGCAACCAGATATTGTGTTGGTAGATAAGAGGAACAAAGAAGTGAAAATAATCGATATTGCTGTGCCAGGAGATTCAAGAGTAGCAGAAAAAGAACTTGAAAAGATTGAAAAGTACCAAATGTTAAGAGAAGAAATAGGTCATGTATGGCAAATGAATAGAGTTACGGTGATACCCGTAGTAATTGGAGCATTGGGAATCATTTCAAACAAGTTTGAAAGATACATGGAGAAAATGGGTGTGAAGATTGAGATGGCAATTATTCAGAAAACGGCACTGCTTGAAACAGGGAGGATACTGCGAAAAGTCTTGTCTCTTTAGAGAAACAGGAGAAAGAACTTTGAGACCCCTGGTNGAGGAACAAAGAAGTAAAAATAATAGATATTGCTGTGCCAGGAGATTCAAGAGTAGCAGAAAAAGAACTTGAAAAGATTGAAAAGTACCAAATGTTGAGAGAAGAAATAGGTCATGTATGGCAAATGAATAAAGTTACGGTGATACCTGTAGTAATTGGAGCATTGGGAATCATTTCAAACAAGTTTGAAAGATACATGGAGAAAATGGGTGTGAAGATTGAGATGGCAATTATTCAGAAAACGGCACTGCTTGAAACAGGGAGGATACTGCGAAAAGTCTTGTCTCTTTAGAGAAACAGGAGAAAGAACTTTGAGACCCCTGGTGACTTGTTGTTACTCGCTCTCAAAGATAAAAGAACAAAAGAACTTTCCAGACAAACATGTCTGAGATTTACATTATTGACAATAATAATAACAGTAATAACAGTAATAATAGTAATAATCATCATCATCATAATAATAACAATAGTAATAATAAATCGATTTAAATAGTACTGCTCATCTCCCTATAAAAGCATTATCAAGTTAACAAATAAAATTTCTCTTTATTCATGGTATCAAACTTCAAACATACCTCAGGTCTCTGCGTGAGACTTGGTATTTTGGTTTCAAAAACTAAACCACAAACAAGCTGTTGAACGCAACAACAACAACATCAAGGAAACCAGATTTGATGCCAGAAGACAAAGAAAAGAATAAGATTTGGATTTGTGATTATCTGGCTTCTTGTAAAATGGCAGGATTGGCAATATTTATCCCAATTTTCAATGCTCTAGGTGTTCCTGTAACAAGACAGCTGAAGGGACAATTGTTCACACTGCTCCTGCTCATCTAGCACCCGTGTATGGAGCAGGCTTAGAATAATGGTAATAAATTTCAAGGGAAAATATAGAAAATTATAGATTGCAGTTTACGCTACTTAATACGCTACTTAGTAAATAGACAAGGATGCAAAGCAATTATCAAAAGTTTGTTTGGATCACCTTCAACATATGCAAAACAGAATGATGAAAAAGAATAAAAAAGTTCCTAATGATAATAATCCTTGGCGTAAATGAGAGCATTTTGCCTAAGTAAACTATAACTTTTGCCATTTGGCTTAAGTAAATTTCTCCAGTGTGCGGTAAGCAATTTGCTTTTCTCTGTCAAAAGCAAAGTACTTAATGTGTTTGATATTTTTTAGTACTCGTACGATTTTGCTTGGTGTGTGGAGTGGGGAAAGCAATAAGCAAAATACTCTTGTGGTGAGCCTAGCATAACGTACAAGCTCTAAATAAAGCATCAAGCATCTTCAAGTCAGGGTGAAGCCGTCAGTCATAATCCCTTTTATTGGTAGTAAAAAGGGAATGCCCCGGTAAAGATTTTCTGGTGTTTGCAAAGCACCTCCAGCGTATGGTTTTCTCATCGCATCGTTACCCCACTCCCTTGTGGTTTCACGTGAAAGGAAGAATTTCTTAAACTGTGGCTTCTTTACTTGAATCGTCAGACTTAGGAAATTTTGTTAGAGTGTTTGTTTTTGTGTTTCTTGTAACCTGAACTCTTTCAAGTCTAATTGCTGTTGTTTTCCTTTTGAACTTCTCTCCTAAATTCACAAGACACGGCACGAATTCATTTTTGTTTGGAACTTTTTTTCAAAGAATAAAAGGTAATGGTAATAATGATATGAAGTTAAGAGACCAACAATTCAGTAAATATTTTCGTGTATTTCATACATCACCAGACCAATCTGAAACATATATGGAATACAACTTCTACAAGACTACAACGAGAGAAAAAGTAATGATGGTAATGTCAATAAGAATTACAGCTTTTTAAATCAAATTAAGGAAAGGAGAGGAAACGACATGCCAATATACTGCTACGGAATCTGCAACACATAAGGGGGTAGATGAGGGGATGATTCGAGGCGCGTGCTCGTCATCATGAATACGTGTGGATGATTAAGAAAACAACAATATGTCAACACTTACCACTTAAAGCAAAAGGTTGTTCCCGTAGTTTGGCTTTTCACAATAGAAAAATTGCTACACACTGGTATGTTTGTGATAAGATATCTGTGGTCATCAATGTGAATTGTGATGTCATAGGAAAATTTGTTCATAAAGTTATACTATCTTTTTCTACAATGCACAAGATCTCCATTTAATATAAAGTGATGTCTAATTAATTTCCGGCCATAACCACTGGTCATGCACGAGAGCTGTAAGTTAAATAAAGCAAAATATCTTCAAGAAAATTAGTTATGGCAAACACAGGTGAAATGCAAATGGCTCCCTAATCGCTTCTGGCACAGGTAGTGTCCCATATTACCGAAGCATCATTTTCTTCTTCTTCTTCTTTCGGCTTTTCCCTTTAGAGGTCGTCACAGCGGACTATCGCTCTCCACCTCTGTCTGTCGGTGGTGTCCACAGGAGAGGCTCCGACCACCTTCATGTCCTCGTTAACCGAGTCAGAGAAACGTCTCTTCGGTCTTAAAGGGTCATAAACGAACTTATTCAGGAAGCTTTTCTTTCTTGGCCCGTAGATTTAGTCCATTGAACCCTAAGACCAATTCTTCTAGCTCGCCCTTTTTGATAACAGGGCACTAAATTGAAGCTGTGCTGTTTGATATTTTCAAAGGGGGCCGCTAAAAAAGTTTAGTAGGGCGACAAAGGTATAATATCACAGCGAGTTGACGACATGTTTGGCGTTGACTGGAAATATTATGAAATAGGTGCTCTGAAACGTTGGAAAAATCTCTCCAGAGCTTGTTGGGAAAAAAAGGTAAAAATGGTTTATAAATATTGGCCAAAAAATTATTATATTTTTAGCAGCTGAAACAGTAGGTGAATTTATTGGAGGATGTTCCAAATGAAAATTAAACAAGCAATCTTGTTGTCTGACCCTCAAAACAGGTTTACGTAGTGTTCTAAAACAAAAAGCATAGACAATTTTATAGGAGGTTTGTCTTAAATAAAAATTTAAATAGGTATCATGCCAAGATAAATAATTTATGGTATAAATTAAAATGTGGGAATAGTAAATTAAAAAACGTATGAAAAATTTCACTTTACCTAAGCTTTCCAAAGTAAGTACATCGTCTTGAATTGCATGCTACAAAAGTGTTTGTTAAGTCTATTAATGATATGTTTTCAGTTATTTTTATGGCAGTTAAGTATAGCAAGGGAATTATATCTCTTCTAGCTTATTGTTGTGCGCAACCAGGTTTTCAATATCGGAGCAGAAAAGAATATTCTGAAGTTGTAGTTGTAGCCCAATTAACCAAAAGAAGCTTGACGATTGCAAAAAAATTCGTTCTGGGTCGTTCTCGTTCTGTCTCGTTCTGGTTTCTTGTCTTTCTGGTTTTTTATTCTTCTTTCATTACTGTTAGTGCTATCTATCACCATATCGGTTAGTAAAAGCGCGACATCAACATCGCTTTTACACCTTTTCCTCAAGGAGTACATTTCTTTTTCCAAACACTGACCTGGAATTCCCTTAAGAAAACCTGTAAAAGCGTCGCGAATGCCTTGTAGCTGGGTTGGTCGAATCGCGACATCAAAGCTTATACAATAGAGTCGACAACTTCATTGTAGATGGCTCTATGGTGCTCTTCTATAGATACTGTGAGGTGAAGAGTAGCTGCTGACTGTTGGCTCTCAATACAAGCCAATCCAGAGTAGTCAAGTCGATTGCGATTTCTTGGAAGCATTCGTTCGTCTGCCCGATCTTGAGTTGATGCCTTTGTGACGAATAAGTCATAAAAGAGCTTGAATATTTCCTCTGCTCGCATTTTCTCAAGTATTTCTTCTGTGGCTACGTACAGAAGACATATTTTCCTTTTTAAGTGTTGCTGACAGGCTATCGGTCAACTTGAAAAGTTTTTGTACAAAACAGAACCCAACGAAGAAAGGAACTGTTTTCATTTGGCCCTCGTAGCCAATTGTTCTTCAGCGAATATATTGGATCATGGTTTTCCTAAGGCATTATTTCCAAAATTTAGTAAACTTGAATAATTTTCGACTATTTTTACAAACTACTTGGCATCGACTGTCCAGTAAGTTTCGCAAAGTTTGTCTAGTGGAAATGGAGCAGTTTTATCATCGACATCTTCCACTTTTACGACGAGAGCTTCACTAACATACAAATTTCTACAACTGTACCCATAGTGCCTGGTATGATTGCTCAATTTAACGTAAGCCTTAGAGAATTAAGCTCAGATTATGACGATAAGAGGGGTAGGAAATGCTTTTCGCTGTATGAGAGATATTTTTATCGTAACATTATTCTTTTTTCCTAGCATATTAATTGCTCCATTTTACGTTTGCCTACGGCAAATATTAATAGAAAGATTAATCGGAGTAAAATGTCCTGAATCGCACCAACAAGAGAACCACTTTGATATGTTTTGCTTCCTGAAATCCAAGGAATCCTTCACTATTATTTAATCGTTCATCAACAGTTCTAACGCAAAAAGCTAATTGATCTTTTTTACTGCAATCGATGTACTTGTCACACATAATATCAAAAATGACACAGTCTCTTATCTCGTCCAACTTTTTCGAAAGATCTTGCCTTAACATAATATCAATGATTTCATTTTCGACATTGTGATTTGTAAATGCTTGGCTACCTTGTCTTACGGTGTTGAGAGTCCCTGTATCTTTAGTTCCAAGTACATCAAAAGCGACGTGAAATTGTCGTTCCTGTAGTTTGACCCTTCCAGAGCGATTCCTTTTTTTGAGGCATAAAAATAATTTCTTGGCCACAACGTGGTTCCACCCCCAATAGTGCTACCTTTGTTCAATAGCTGTCTTTTCATAGATATAAGAGCTTTATCATGTCCTATCATCTTCATTAAGGTAGATGTAGTGAAGAAGGAGCATGCACCTTAAGGAAGATTCTGTCAATACCATAGGACCCAGTCCAGTTTGAGGAGAGGAAAAATGTAGTTTACAGACTACAATGCAAAAGCCGTCCTGCCTCCTACAATGAAGAATCAAAGCGTTTGATGGGCCAAATGTGTGCCCGCATACCCATTTCCATGTTTTTATTTTCGTCATTCACTTTTTCTTGATGCCTTGGACTTTTAGTGGCACTGTCTTTATCTCACCTGACAATGCTGGTTGTTCAAGCAATCCTGTGAATCCGTGCTTTCACTCTTGACGGTACTCATTGGTCACAAAGTATACCATGTATAAGTTAACAAGCAATATTTGCTCCATTGCTTATCCATGAATATGAAGAGGTGATAAATTTGTTTACTGAACTAAGTTTCAACTAAAATCTTTATTTCTGAAAAATGAAAAAAGTGATCTGGCAAAAGAGAATAGCGCCAATAACTCAGACGGAAGAGTAGATGGCTATGACATCCATAGATATTGCTTCGAGCCTAGTAATCATGAGCACATTTCTTTTCAAATTTCTTTATGATTTCGAATTTTCTCATTTTTCAATCAACATTATTTTCAAATTGAAAGATAATACACGATGTGATCAACTTTTTGCCGAAGCTTCTTTGATATGCCTTTTATTTTGTCCTCATTATTCCTGTTTTTTTTATTTAGTTCCCTGATTAGTATCGGTATAAATTTCCAACAGAAGTTCTCAAAAGAGGTCTGACAAAATAGTATTGAAGCTTAATTTTTAACCTCTGTAGTCATATTACGGTATCGGCTGATGACAGATGTCATTGTGCAGCTTTGGGAGTTTGAACGTGAAAAGCCTTGCTGTCTTAAATATGTTTTTCCTCCATCACAGTAAGTACCTCAATGAGAAATTCGTTAAATTTAATGAAAAAATGTAATCAAGCTGTTTCGTTAAACTACTACTATATCAGAGACAAACCAATTAGTTTCTTTGCAGTATCCCATTTCTATTCATCATAAATCATAATCCAACATCTACAACAATAATATTAATTCCATTAATTGTTCAGTAGAGGGATGTATTCTCAAATGTAAATTAAAATGTCTCATTGGGAACAATAAATGGTTCCGCAAGTGACGACTGACTTGAAGCAAATTGCAAAGTTACTACTCTAAGACTAGTAGAGTTATATGTTAAGAAATGTATGCATACAGATGCATTGATTAGGTACTGATTTTCGGTGTGGGTTCTTAAATGTATTATTTTTATAACAGCTCTTATTTTTGCCAGGACGTTGATTTTTATATTGTTTTGTCCAATAAGTAGGGTTAAGAGTAGGTCAGTAAGTAAGTAAGTAAACTTCATGTATATACATAAATTTTTAATTTTAGTGTAGCATTTATACAATTCAAAAAAGTAATCGGTCTCAAACACTGAGAGAAGACTACTCCTACATAAAAAGTATCATATTAGAAGAAAACTGATTACCGATTCAAACTACATTGGGCTCAAAGACTTCCCACGCTTTGAGAGTTACAACTTACAAATTCATGATTCACGAATTACGAGTAAATACTAACTGGCCTACAGCATGATGCATTTCAGGTTACATCTTACTTTAAGTTACAAAAAATATATTACTTAGAACTTAAGGAATGTTTTGCAAATCTTAACAGTTCCACTCGTAACTAATATATTTTGCATTTTATTTAAATGTTTCGCCGTTTCTTTCTTCTCGAAACCAAGTTCTTCCATTACTTTTTGCAGACAATTTGGGACATAATCAAGTGCCCCGATGATGATTGGTTGCATTTTAAACCGATAGTCGGGATACATTATCTGCATGTTTCTCAATAGTGGTGCATAGTTGTTCATCTTTTCGTCGATCTTGTTTCCGATATTGATGTCAGTTGGGCAGCTGAATTCGACAATAGAGCAAACTTTCGTAGATTTGTCCCATATGATCATGTCAGGTTTGTTGTGTGGTGTATTCGTAATGGTTTTGACTGGTAGGTTCCACCAGTAGTCGACATTGTCTATTTTTAACACATACTCGGGATCTCGTTTCTCAAAGTAGTTGTGTTCAGGGTGGTTCATTCTTATGACGGTCTTCAGCACGTACTTTGCAAGAGCATCATGTCGGAGGGGTAGATAGTACCTTGCTGACATTTTTGGGCAACCATTGGTTATATGGGTTACGTCCTCTATGCTGATATGGCACAATCTACATTTGTTGTCATTGATTTGTTGGCGTTTATGCTGGAGGTATCTTGTTGGGAGCTCCTGGTCAATGATACTGTCTAGGTAGCTATTAAAGTGTGATGTTGTACTGCGGTTTTCCGTTCGTTGTAGGCTCGTTTTGTGGTCTATCTTGTTGTCATCTTTACGTTTGTGTTGAAAATAACCATGTACTTTTTTGTTGGTAAATCTCTCAATTCGTTGTTCAGTTTTTTTCTGGAAAGTGAATTTTAAGTAAATAAGTAAGTAAGTAATTTTCATTTTAATATTTCATTTTTACTGTGGGTATGTGCAATAAAAATAGTTCGGTCTTGGACCATAGAAAAAGGACAAGAGAAATAAATATTTCACAAGAAAATAAAGAAAGGTAAAATAAAAAACTACAGAAAGGATTGGAGAGTAAGAAATTTGGGATTAAAATTTGAGGTACGAGACATAAGGAGACCAAATTATTAGGATGGGAAATGCCTAAAATACTATTGGTAGGAATGTGAGCTTGAAAAGGCCAAATATCCAAATAGTGTAAGATTAGCAGCCATTAACGTTAAAAAAAATTCATAAAAAGTATTTAATGTGTAAGATGCTATATCGAGGAATAAGAATTTTCTAGTATATATTTCGCGTTTCAAATTCTATAAAATTTTTGACAATTTTTACTGTTTCTGATCCTGATATGCTTTGTTAAGTTTTCATTCCTTATTGTCGAAGTCCAATTGTTCTAAGTTAGTTTTTAAGTATCTTGGTATGTTGCCAAGCTCACCGGTTACTATTAGGATCAATTTGAACTTGTATTCGTGGGAAATCACTTGCAAAGTTTGTAGGAAAGCTGCGTAGTTGTCAAGTTTTTTCTTTTTTTCATTCCTATTAGCATATTAGCTTATTTCGACAATGGCACAAGTCTTTACTGTTTTGTTGGGTTTTTTTGTGCCGTAGTTTTGTAGATGCTTTTACTGGAACTTTCCACTAGAATTAACAGTCACTCGTTTTTCAATAAATTCATGCTCTTTGGGAAACTCGACATCTTCGCATACATAATAAGTAAGGAAGTAAGGAAGTAAGGAAGTAAGGAAGTAAGGAAGTAAGGAAGGAATAAAGTAAATTTTGATATAATTTATTTTTTATTAATATTTACCAGCTTAAAATAGTAGATTTACATCCAGAAAACAAGATTGAAAAAAAACCAGTTAAAAATAAAAGGCATTAAAATTCATTGCATCAAATAACTGAAGTTCGTAGATAGTCATATCGAGACTAAAGCAATTCTATTTGTGTAGACATTTGTTCAATTCTTGCCTAAAGTGTCAAATATTTATAACTGAAAACAAAGTTAACATTGGAAGTTTTTAAAAGGTTTTACTAATTTTCACTGCACCACTCGTTGCTATGGCTTGCATTGTGTTGACATGAATATTAATATCTTCTTCTTAAGATCTTTCAATATCTTTAATATCCATGAATATTAATATATTTTTTTTCCATCAACCCCCAACTCTTCCACGTACGATTTCAGGTATTTTGTTACGTATCCAAAAGAACTTACGATGGTTGGTATCAATTAAACTCGTACGCATGTTATAAAATAGATGCCCCTAATTATCGAATTTCACCTGAACTTTGCTGCTTATATTTGTGCTAGATGGACAGCTTATCTGTATAATCGAATTTGTTTCCTTTGTTTTGCCCTATACTAGTAAATCGGGCTTCTTGTGTGGTGCTTTAGTTATTGTTCTTATCAGTAGGTTCCACCAACATACGTAGTTTGGTGGAACAGGTTACACAATTTACAAAATATTAACAAAATGCTGGTATCAGTGCAAGAACTAATAACATAATAATTTAAAATCTATGAACAATTTAAATAAGCGCTATATATTTTCCCAACAAAAATACAAGTTTTCTGGTCAGAAGGTATGTATTTTCCTGGGAAAAAAATATCAAATTAAAAGTAGTCAAAAGCAAAAGGAAGATTTTTTAGAATGCTCTAGAAATCGTCATTGTTAAATTTCACAAAAGATTTTTCTTTCCTTGTTTAAGTAGATAATGAGTTGTAAATGATGGCCTTTTGACAGTGCGATGACTTACTGGCAGTTTTACTTTTGATATTTGGTAAACGAATTGTGGATTTCTTGCCTTGTGTGATCGATGATATATATACACTTAGTAGGATTGACAATATAAAACACAACATTTCTAACTTACAACTTTCTTTCTTTCCTTTCCGACCTCTTCCATCAGAGGTTTCAGAGGGAATTGTTTTTCTCAATCGCTTACAGTCCTGTGCATCCTCTCTCGTCAGGCATTTTGCTGCCAGGGCATCCTCAGTATTGTTCACCTATCTGCGCCTGGGTGACCCGTTTCCTCTTGATCCTGGTACGTTCATTTTCAAGCACTGCTTCCTTACATGATTTCTCACCTACAAATAGTTGTCATATTTGCAAGTTTAAGTAGAAAATTTAATGTATTTGTAGGGAACGATTGGGTCATTACAAACTGCATATGGCATTGTTTTCCTTTCTGTACTTATACTATTACTCTTCTGTCTGCCTTTCACTCTTTTGCCTGCGATTCTCTCCGACATATTCAGTTTTCTCATCCAGCCTTTACCTTTACCAGAATCTCCTCTAACGTTCTTGAACTCTTACTTTAGCAAAATAATGGCTACTTCCAATCATTAACTTTCTATTCCGCTCATTATTATGGACTTTTTGCTAAATGATACCACTATGGCTCTAATGTCCTGATGTTTTGTGAGTAGATTTTCTAACCTTTAAATTCTTTTCTTTAATTATGGCTGTTTACTTCACTGAGCTACCTTCTCAAACTTTGATTTTGATGTTCTGTTAACATTTTCAAAACAAGGAAATGCAAAATGAAAAGGGCTAGACAAAAAGTAACTTAAACCCAGTGCATAAATTAATTGATTTATACATTTATTTATTTATTTAATTCATTAATTTATTCATTTAAACCTAGTGCAATAGTGGCCGAGTGATTAAACCAATAGATTACCATGTAAGAGGGTGACGGTTTTGAGCACTGACCGCCTCCCTAGAAGTATTAAGGCCAATTTCTTTCTCCAAATCCAAGTGCCAAATTTTTGAATTTGTACATGTTTTCAGGAGATAAAATTGAGAGAGGGAAGAAAACCATAAATTGAAAAGAAAGGTAAAAAAGTACAAATAAAAAGATAAATAAGAAACGTAACCCTCTTCACAACAGCCATACTTTGCCTGAAAGGCTTTAAAATACATAATAAAAGACAAACAAAAGAAAAAAAGTGTAGGTGTATCATTGTCCTTGAAATAATGTCTGGCCATTCAATACCTTTTCTAAATTCAAAGGGGAATTTATGCAGAAAGAACTGGTTTTCAAAAGGGAATATAGCATAGTAGCACCCATTGCCTTAGAATTTGGATGAATGACCTCATTATACATTTCAAAATCTTTTTTCCTAACCAGACTGGTATGACCAATATAGATGGGAAGGATTGCCAACAACATAGTTAAAATGACAGGTCGTCTTTTGGTGAAGATTTTTTTCCCTTAATTGTTTTATCATCATATTTATTTTTCCGTAGATTATCAGAACAGCAGTATAGATGGTAATCAATAGAGACCTCATTAGAACTTTAGTTTTAGTACTCTACATTACTACTTGTCCTTAGAATTTAACTGAGCTCTGTTTTGTTGATTCACAGGACTTTCAAACTCTTACGAAAGTCATTACTCCTTGATGATAAAGCCGAAATTTCGAAACAGTCATAGGTGTGGCGAATTAAATTAGTGTGCGCGCGTAGAACTTTCAGAGACACTAAATAACTCACAAATAAATCACAATAACTGCATTCATCTGATCATTAATGAGTACAACTTTCAACTACTAATTACTACTTAAATTTGAAATTACCTCGTAGTCTTATGTAACATTGCGTCAACTAGATGATAAGAAAATGACGTCATTGGCACGAGATCACTCGAATGAATACACCGCTTAAATTTTGTTTAAATAATTTGACATTGACTCTTGTGATTTTTCGTCATTACTACATTTCCTTATTTTAGATTGTTCAGTGTCCTCAAGAGGAAGTACAGCTGAACATTCATCGTGGTGTGTTATCCAGTTTACACATAGATTACATTGTCGAAGGTATTGACCAACAGGCTAATTGACATGTAACTGTTCCTTCATGTCGGAATAGAGAATTCTTTTATCTATTAATGAATGAAAAGTTCATAATCAGTCCTGCGCCTCTTGATTTGAAGTAATATTTAGATGGTGGTTTCCAGTTTTTTTATGCCAAGAAAAGGAATTCTGTTAGTCAATTGATCTTCCATAACCAACTTAAAAGATTGACGCAAATTATTCAGTTTATTGAGTCTTGTCTCGTAAAATATCGTCCATATACCTGATATGTATTTTTGTGTCTTTTTGATCTTTTTATCGTGCTTAGTCATCGAGCAAAAAATGTTTGGAAAGCTTTGAGCTATGGTGCTACCGCAGAATTTTTTGAATTAGTTGGACGGAAAAGATAGCAATGTTTCAGAAAAAAATCAACTTCGAAAATCGACTGCTGGACTCTATTTATGCTCGTCAGCTATATCTTATTAGGTGTATGCTGAGACATATTAGACTAGAACAAAGTTTTCCTTCTTGGCATGATTACTGACAAAAGTGAAGACGCAAACCAAAGACAGGTCTGAGAGACCACATCAAAAACATAGGCGGATTGATTATGGTCGGCGTGGCAAGAACTGTTTAAGATCGGAATATTTGAAGAAGGGTTAGTGCAGAGGACCATAGCTGCTCGAAATCAAGCTATCCGTTTTAGATAATTACTCATTAATCCGTTTGCTTTGTGAGGTACGAGGGCGCTACCCACAGCTAAGCCACCCACCTATTCATTTTACAAGTAAGAAGGATATCAAATCCATCGTCTTAAAGGATTCCTTGTCGACAGGAGGATATTAGCCACCATTAACTTGTAGTTCAAGACAGGCATCTATTGCTTCAAGCATCAGGCCATTGTTATACAAGGAGCTAGCATAGAAACTGACAGGCTCTTTATCTTGTTTGAGAACTACTTTGTAAAATGGGCCTGTAAAACTTTTGAGTACTATAGACAACCATTCTCCGAATGGCATTGGCAATACAGGGCGAAGTGGTAGTTGCTTCCTTTACTTTTGCTAAGCCGTACAAGCGTACTGGTTGGGTACCTATCAAAAGAGAAGCAATTTAAGACTGTTGCGTAAAAAATGATGTCGAAAACCATAAGAAACCTACATAAATAAAACAAAAGTTTTAAAACAAATAAAGGTTGCACAGGTATCATAAATTTAGATCAGAACATTAACTGGCATTTTTAATATTGATAATAAAACAATTACACAGGGGAACAATTTTTTGGGACTCTCATATTTTCTTTAAAAATAAAAGTGTTTCTGAACCAATTTTTCGTGCTGAATCCAAAAATGATATCCATTTGTTCCCATCACGTCTAGTTTTTTCTGCCCATGTTACACCTAGTTTTCATCAAAACTTCTGCTTTAGCATTGGGAAAAACTTTCTTCTGGTCATGGGATGTCCTTTCAAACCAATAAAGAGTGCTAAAATGTGATTGTTGCCATTCTTCTTCATCTAATTGATGCTGGTATTCTGATTGAATCACAATTGACCTCTGGATTTCTTTGGTTCCTTGTTAATCCTTTCATTGGGCCAATCACATAGTATGCAAGCAGTTTTCCCTATTATCGCTAATTGGCTGAGTATTTACAACAAGGTGACATTTCAGTCAGTCAGTAATTCAATTGCATTTTTTGTGGTTTCCTGTTTCCACTTTAGATCCGAGAAGAGATGGATCGGTTTTGTTGGTGTGACAGCTGTCAACAGAGTTTGTTCTTGAGAGGCTATTTTGGCAACATAATGCAAATACTCCTTTGTCAGTGGTCTTCAGCAATTTGTGAATAGTTTGCTGCTTGAAATTATTCAGCGAT
>RDPX01000513.1:191381-205792 GCA_003991215.1 Morbakka virulenta | reverse complement strand
GCAGATGGGATGTAAATATGATGGCTGATTACTGCTGGTCTATTAAGAGAGACTGCCCAGACATCAAACACAGAAGGAAGTCAAGGAAAAGGAAATTTCTTCCTTAATTAACTGTAAAAAAACTTTTTGTAAGTATTTTGTTTTAAGTTTTTTAAATTTTAATTTCTCTTGTTCATTTTTCCTTTCGTTTGGTTTGCTTGAATTTATTTGCATACTCTTTCACATGACAACAATAGAAGGGGAAAATAGTGCAACTGCCAAGAAATTCCTCAATGCCAAATTTAAGTCCCTATGAAGGGCACCGTCTGAGCTCAAGTTACTGGGGGGAGGGGGGGCTGACGTTAAAACGAAAAAAAAAATTGCAACTGCTCATCGACCTCTAAAGACAAAGAAAACGAAAAGAAACTAACTCAAAAACCTATAGATACCTGATAGCGAAGGGAAAAAAATGGTCCAAAGCAGGAATGTTTGCACTGGTAGCGAAGGAAAATGTCATGTGCAATGGGTGAGGGCTGTTTAAAGGACAGTGCTTGTCATCGTTGTCGACTCATCAATTTTGCACTTGTTTTCTTCCCACTTAATCCTTGGAGTACGTTTCAGAGGTCTGAGTCGGCGTTTTGGGACACCTGATTTTCACCTTAGCACACTGGCTTTTATTAGAGAAGGAGAATTTACCGACAAAGTTTAAGAGGTCAATGTTGATCTCTTTATGCTAGGATTTAGTCATGAAGAATTCCACTGTGTAAAGTTCATTTAAACTTATCGGGTTTCCTTTTTGTAAAATGTGTCCTCTGATTTGTGGCATGACCTGATAGCCAGGAAGTGTAAAATGGAATCAACCAAGTCTGATATGATTACTGCGTCCGTTTCCGTATCGCGTAATCGTCTTGTTTGTGAATTATTGGTTACGTTGATGATTTCTATTCTAACACATTTTTTTGTTAATATCCTAATAAGGAAAAGATATTTAGGTATTTTGTATTAAGATTGTTCTCTTTTGTCTCCGCTACCTTATTGATAAACAGCTGTGAAGACTGTATCTCAAAATATGACTTTCAGTACTGAAAAATCAGAGAACCAGGGCTTTAGAAAAAAGGTTCCAGAAAGAACAAGACATTACCTAGAATCCAAATGAAAATGCTTTAGAAATTTATCATCGTCATCGTCGTTAACATCATCATCATCATCATCATCATCATCATCATCATCATCATCATCATCATCATCATTCTGGAGACTTTGGCTTCGTTTGGGTCTCTGGCGATCAGTTCTGTGGACCTCGTCTATCCTTTTCCATTGAATCCTCTTCCAACCGGGTTACCAGTGGAGTAGTTTCTGTAAGAGGAATTTTTTACAAACACATTGCATGATCAAGGTACGGGATTTTCATTATAACAGCTTATTTATGTTACAACCGAAGAATAAACTGTAAAAATATTCCTAACAAAATTAAATCAATAATAAAAATTAATAATAATAAATTAAATCAATAGTAATAAAAATATTAACAAGTCTGAGTTGGCTTAAAATTCCATGAGGCATTTGGCTCGGAATATCCAGTTTCCTAGCAGTAAATTAAAAATGCACTCTCCATCACATGAAAACCAGAAGAAAAAACCACACCACACTTCACTGCCCGCTCAACAAGGTATGCCCTTAGAGGGAAACAAGTTTGAGGTGCAAAATTGTACTACTGAATCTAATTCTTCCACCGATCATAACCAAGACGCCCACCTCGACAGGATAACTCCCAACCCTGGTCCAGTGGGTTCACCCACTAAAAATGCAAAAAGGAAAAGCGAAGGTGGACAAGAGGAGAATACAAGAGAACTTTATGTTGGTTTCACTGTGATTAGGAAAATCTGAAAGTAAAAATACTGATAATACTTTATATGAAATAATGCGCCTGATGTAGCAAAAGTGATAGATTTGATGGTTTAGTTGCAAATCAACTAGCCAAAGTAAGGAGATACACGTGCGATAAGAAATCGACAGAACTGGAAATAGGACAGACTAAGGTGTTTTTTAAAAAGTGAAACAAGGTAAGTGAATGACGAAGGAAAAATTGAAGAGAAAGGGTTGCAATTAATGAAAATGTAGATGGCGATGGAAGTATGCTAGGAATCCCAGACGTTGAAAGACAAGGTGTTGAAACTGAAGACCACAGGGAAGTGGAAAACGATATTGCTGAAGGTGAGCGACGAAGGAGGATGATGTCAACCAAAAAGAGGTGATGAAAACAGATATTTGAGACGAACTTCTGTTGTCAAGCACACTGAAATGACTGCCAGGAACCTTTGATGAATATTAAACAGAAACAATTTTAAGAACACAATAGTATTAGGGAATGAAGCAACAAAACAACTGTATTAAGAAATAACTCCTAATTTAACAGAGTCAATCCAATTAATATATTTAATACCTAAAGTCCTTCAACATGCCCATGGCGTTAAAGCCATATATATGTTGAAAATTTTTTTTGAAAGATGAACAAAAGTGGCAAGTTCATACTGAAGAGAAAATTTAAGTTTTTTAAAAATAAATATATATAGCAGAGGAACTACAGAAAGATGAAGAAATAAGATCTGGAAAAGCTAAAAAAGTAATAAGAAAATACCATTTAAAAAGTAAAGAACAAATACCAGACAACAAAGAAGAGCTAAAACAGAAACTACATATGAAAGCCCAAAGACTGCACCACTTTACAAAAAGAAAAAGTTTTAAAGGCAAAATAAAATTCTCGAAAAAGAAGTGAAAAAATTTTAGCGGGAAATCGGGAAAACAGCTATAACTGTAGAAGAAATACCATCAGAGGAGGAGGTTTGGGAATTCTTGAACAATATCTGGGGTGACAAGAAAGGGCATAACGAAAATGCTGAATAGAAAGCATTTTTTCAACTTTTAAGAAAGCAATGAGAGAACAGAACTAAAATCTAAATGGTTCTACTTGGGCATTACGTACTTCCTCGCAAAAACAAATCATACTGAAAATCCTAAAAAACCCAGCACTGTCACGTGTTTATCAACATCCAGTAAACTGTTAATATCAATCCTCTCTGAAAGAAGATACGCACATAAAAAGACCATAAAAGATTCCCCATTGAGCAGAATGGTTGCAAGGACCAACTTCTTACTAATAAAATGAAACTATAAAATGCGAAATATATACACCGAACCTTTAGAATTGCATGGATTGATTACAGAAACGGTTTTGGTAATGCCACTCACTAATGTATTTTAAGATTTCTTAAATTGTTTCATGTCTCCTTTTCCCTTATTAATTTTTAAAAAACTCCTATGAAACTATGGGAAATCAATCTTCTTTCTCACTACTTTTTCTTCTCTCGGTATTCGAAACAAATGTTGAATTTTTCAAGGTGATTCTTTGTTTCCTACTACTTTGTTTGGCGTTCACACCCTTGTTCCATCTTTTGAATGAAACTGGCTATGGATATAAAATCAATGAAAAGAAAGTAAATCAGCTCTTTTATATGGTTGATATGAAACTTTATACTTGCAATGACTGAGAGCCGGAGGGGCTGTTGAAAACAATGAAATCATTCAGTGATGGTATAGGAATGGAAGTAGGGTTGGACAAATGTCCCAGACCCACACTGAAGCGCTAAAAGTTGGCCAACAACATATAACGTTCTACTTGATACTGATACTGTTTTTAAGGAACTAAATCAAGAAAGTGAGCGTGCAAATACTTGGGTGCCAATGAAGGAAATGGCATACTCCACGCGAAAATGAAAAAAATTAGCCATTGAAAGTGTACCCGCAGATTAAGGTCGATCATGAAGACAGAAATGAGTTTGGAAAACAGAATAATAGCGATCAACACACTAACGATACAAGAAGTAACATAGTCTCAACAACTGTAACTTGAGTGAACTTAAAAGACTAGGCACCAAAATTAGAAAACAGTTCATCTGTCACTATATCTATTTGCAGCTTATCGTACAAGTAGTGTAAGAGTAAATAATGACTAGCATAAAGTTAGAACTTTTGAGTAATTATCGTTATTAACAACTATAAATCGTAGAAAAAGACACATACTAAGGGGGAAGGGCATAATCAGTGATTTATTACTTGGAATGGTTTATGGCGCGAGAGGGAGAGGAAGACCGAACGTTAGATATAGCGACAACATCAAAGAGATTTCTAGGGGAAGAAGTGAGGTTCAGTTGTACAGAATGGCGCAAAATAGAAGGAAATGGAGAGCCACGGCAGTTTTTTTTGAACCTCATGTTAGATGATGATGGTGGGTAACTATCTGCAGTAAAATTCTTACAGAAGGGATCATTATCTATCAGTAAGTAATAATGTATCTGGGCAAATATGAACCTCTACCGAAAGTACTGTGTAATAAAAATCCCACTAAATCATAGCATTTAAAGCAACTGACTTTTGACATTGTGCTCAAGGATTGTACACAAATATGCAAAGACAGCCTGTATAGACGAGCGAGAAAAATCATGAAAATAAAAATTATTTATGGGAAACTGGTAGAAAAACGTGTATTATTTAGCTGGATTAAAAACGGCATTGTAAAGACTATGGTCATCCTATTTCATTATCTACTATAAAATAATAGCCGAGGATTTATAATGTTTAATAAGTTAGGGATTGTTCACAAATGACGTCAACCAGTTAGGGGGGAGGAGGGTACCTAAATGTTGACAGAGGTTGATAGTTAGAAACCCATAACTTAAGAATATAGATAGTGTCAATATTTTATCTTCGTTTGCAGAAAGATTTCAGGGAAAAATTGCTCAAAATTGACGTCAACTTTTGGTGGAGGGGGTCAGAAATCCAAAAGTTGACAAGAGGAAGAGGGGGTAAAAATGGTGAAAAAGTGGTTGATGTCATTTGTAAACGATCCCTTAAAATTACATATAGCATAGGTCTGACGTTACCCCATGTCTTCTGGCAACGGTCATACCTTTGCATATACCACATATCTAGTAAAATCATCTTTTTGAAAAGTATGCTATCATTTTCTCTTTACATCCAGGTGTCAGTTCATTGAAGTCGCTTAGCATAATTATTGGGATAAAAAGGTGTTTGTTTACAACATCGCAGAATTCTTATCTTTGATCATGATACGGGGTCATAACTGTGTGTTAAGGTCACTTGTTTTTGTTTTTATATTTTTAAAATTCATCTCATCTATGTTATTTCCTGACACTACGATGTATAAACATGCATTAGTGTAGTGGAAATTGGGTCAGTGAAGAGGAATACAGGGCAGTACAAAGAAAAAAAGGAAACGAGTGACCTATTTTTTAATTATATTATATTTTAATTTCTTTACTGTCGGATCATATAATAGCAACATTGTTTGTTGTTGAAGCCATACCTGCAGGAGCTGTCTTGGTTACGATAGTCAAGCTATCGGATTTAATAAAAACAAAGGAAGGCTATGAAGTGGAGGCATAAGAAAATGGAGCATGCAGCGAAGATTGAGAAAACAAGTGATGTAGAATCATTACTAGTACCATTAGCATTACTATTAGTAGTATCATTACTTAAAGAAGACTACGGAAATCAAAAGGGCGAGGCAGGTCAAAGTAAGGTCATAGTAGTTATGAACTGTTACGAAGGAGGAGATATAAGGTGAAGGAGCGACAGAACTTTGACTGTTTGTTTCCCCTTCCAAGCCTCCATTATGTTCGAGGTCAAAGACGTCGCGCAGACACAAAAAGAAAGCCAGTTGGGTTTTTTAGTGTATTTGTGGTACAATCAATCGTTAGCCAGGGAACCCAAAGAAAACAGTGGATTTGTTGAATGGGAAAGGCATTGTGTGCACAAGAGCACCATCTGTTATTGTCTTTATTTGTTCTGAGGGAGAATTGAGCTGTTTATTTGCCACAGGGTAGATATGTGATCCACAGATGTTCTTGGTCAGGTTTGTCATTATCAGTTTGGGAGTGTTAAGGTAGGGGCAGCAGTTGACTTTCGACAGGAAAGTTTCGTTTCCAAGCTTGGAGTAGGTGTTCAGGCAAAGGAACGACGTTCAGAACTTAGATTTCAAAGCAGTCTTTACTGATAGTGAATTGGTTGTCACATCGAAGTGGGTTAACTGGAAGTTATAGAATAAAAAATCTGGCCATGTAGACCCAGGAAGAACGATGTGAAATACAAACCAGGACTAATTTCTGTATACCTGATGGGCGACCTGATGGGAGAATATTATGAAGTGCTTTGATAAAACTGAGAAGCTGGAAAATAAATAGTGGTTGTGCTTGTTTTAGGAACATTGAGGAATAGCAGACAGGTAGACTAAGAAATAGGAGGCCGGTAGATTAAGGAATAGGGGCTCAGTAGACCAAGAAATTGGAGCCCGACAGACTAAGGAACAGCCAACAGGCAGACTAAGAAATAACAGCCAGGTAGACTAAGAAATAACTTAGTCTACACTTTAATTTTGGATGTGAATTATGCTGGAGAGCGATCTTTCTTGTTTTGTGTTTATTATGAACCAGGCAGAATTGCCATTTGGAAACGTATGACCAACGAGACACGCGAGCTTGTTGTAAAGCAGTTAAAGAAGATGTTCTTATGACTACATGGAAAGTATAAGAAACTTTTTAAAATATTTTTTTTAACATTTAATCAAGATATAAAATGTGAGACATTATAGTAAGTGATTGTTGTTAGTGCTGGATAGGTTAAATTTAGCATATATTGTATATATTTATAATAAAAATATAGATCTCTTACAATAGGGTGAAAAGTAGATAACTGGATAGTTGAGACTGGAGGAAAATAGAAGGAAAACAGCTTATTTTATTGACTAAATGCCCACGGTCGAATGCGTCCCCTTCTCCTCTTTTTAAAGCACTGGCTCTTTTTATTCCTTTACAGTAAATGAAATCATTTTATATAACATTTTTTCTTTTTCTCGTTCTCTTTTCTGTTAATTTTGGAGTAAACTTCCCCCTTGAATACGCGCCTTCTTCTAAGACAAAATTTTAATAACCGCACTTATTTGGGGGAGTGCGGTGTACAAATATGATGAGCCATAAGAGAAAGGATCAAAATGGCTCAATAACCTGTTCCGAATTAAAAAAGTAACTACAACGAACAATAACGATGGAGAGAAATGAGGTAGGATGGCTCTGGTGAGTTTTTTCTTCACAATTTTGTGAAAGATGTAGAAGTTTAAAGTTTCAGCTAGACATGACGAAAGTTTTCGAACTGGCAGTCTTGTGACTACTTTAATCGAAGTGGGGAAAAAGAATAAAGAACCTGGACTCCGGTGGTTTGGGTACCAACTGAGGAAAGAGGAGGCAAGTACTGTGAAGCAAGTGACCATCAGCAGGTCGTTAGAAAAAGAAGTGGAGGGCGCCAGAATTTGATATGGAGAAACAGAGTGCAGATTGATGTGAAAATAGTTGGCGCTGAAGAGGCCGATGCAAGCAACAGGAGCGTGTGGAAGAAAAAGTGCCGAGCGGCCGGCCCAACTTGACGTTGAAAGAAGACCGAAGGGAAAGAAAGTTTTGTGGCGAGAATGTGATTGCCTGCACCACAGTTTTCCTATTCAAGTTTTGCCTGACGCGTTTCATAATTAGATTTACCAACTGTGAAAAATGTTCCAATTGGAATGAAAGAAAATCCTACTACTGATGCTTCCACTGCCACTACAATATTTCACATTAATTTTGTTTGGGATAATATCCGAATACATACTATGTTTTTTATCATTTACGCAAACATACCCGTACGTATGAACTTTGATTTTATCTGAATTCTTTGTGATATAAGGATTGAGGTGAATATCATGATTAATGCGTGAGTTATTAGGAAGCAAATCTTCTAATTTGAGGCAGACACGTCTGTTGTGTTCTCAGATATGATGGTTAACCAGTCCTTTGTTACAATGATCACAACAGAGCTTGATCGTTACTTGGTCCTTAACGCTCACTGCATTTCCTCCTTACTCATTTCTCCTTGTTTCCACCATTCAGATTCAATGGGCAAAAGAGAAAAAGCAGAGAAATATTAGAATGGCATGTGCCGATTCCCTTATGAAAAAAGTTATTAATGATTTTTGTGACAATGTGACAAAACAAAAAAGTTTTATTAACGCAGGACAAAAGGATGCTATTGTCATGATTCATTTTCTTGCCAACAGCTTGCTATTTTTCTGTTGAACCTGAATGGTTGATAATACGATTCACTCTTACAGAAAACCATGTTAATTGTTATTTCTGACAGATAAAATTTGTCCAATTGGAAGATAGCTTGAAAAGATTCTTCATCTTTTAATATGCTATTGTAACTTTCCTTTCGGACGAACCCAAAGGGAAACCGTAATAGAACGAGAGTGACAAAAATTTTTATGTTTGAATGATGTCATCCTTGTTAACCAAGTGCAAAGAAAATAATTTTTTTCTACATTCCAAAGAGAAAACCTGTCTGTCTGACTCAAATGTTTTAAAACAGAAAGGATAAAAACGTGTGGTCATAAATTGTTGGTCTTCTCTTCAGCTTCCGGCAAAATATTAAACCTGTGTTTATTTGATATTATGATATGTAATGAGACACAACCAGACCATATATGGTGACAACTATCCATTGTTTTCTCAAAAATGCATCAAATGACGTAATTCTCAAAGAAAATGTTAGCCCACAGGAATGTCAGATGTGGAAAAGAAAACTCGAAGCAAAAGAAAGGGTTGAGGTGAGGTGTTATTTTTTTCAAACATTGAAAGATTAGCAGACACAATGACACAATACCAGAGCATCAGCTTAACCTCTGTTGCTATTGACGCTTTAAGCACATTACACATCTGTACGTCATTAAATTACCTAAATGACGTCCTTAATAAGCGAGTCTTGTTCAACCTGTTGTGGACAAGGAAACATCTGGGCCGAGTTAAGGGTCTCCATGTGCGATTTTGTGTTGGTCAATTTTGGTCTGGAACAAAGGAAACCGCCCACACAGGTTTCACGGGGAAAGAGAAATGCCAAAAAAAGCTGAAAACACAATACGGTGTTTGCAAAGGTGTTTTGGTGGATTTGCCCCACCGGAGAAACCCTGTAAAGCGAGTTTAAATAAGATTTTGGGGAGCTACAAACCTTTTTCTTTTTAACACATGCAAGGCAACGGTTGTTTTTTCCCCCGGCTAGATCAATGTTGATCCGTCATGACCCGCCGATGAGCTGCTGCCACCTCTTTCTGTCTTTTACATGGTTTACCACGTGAGGCCAGTCAATTCACAGATGTTTTTCGCCTATCATATTTTTGTCGTACTCTGGATCTTTTGGCTTGGACCAATCCAGTCAACATTGTTTTCTGCAAACCATATCCTCTAGTAATAGGGTAGGGTAAATCAGTAACTTTTTGGCAAAACGAATAAAAGACGAGTGTTTTCATTGGCCATTTTTTCCGCAGAGATCAAATCCGGTGAGAAAATTTACATTGGAGCATGAATTCGGTCAGAAAAGTCGCAATTTTTAAAAATGGCTGCCAAAAATCACTTTTTTTGGAGGTAGTAATTATTTTCGAAGCTTCTGATGCATCCTCTCAAGGTTTCTAAAGGTCGTTGAATATTTTTTACAATAGGAATGACCATATCCCTCGTACTTGACGATTCCACATTATACCTAGGTGAGAACTGATTTCAGGAGCGTGTCCATATCATATGAGAGTTCGTTTTCGGGTTTCAATGCATTTTTTATTGAATGTTTCAGTTCTTCTACAGTGAATTTTTCCATTTTGTATTTTCCATCCAGCTTGCTTCACACGCCGCCGTTGTCGAATATCAGGAGCTATCGTCAGCTCGAGATAGAAAATTTCAAGGAGCAATTCCCTTTCCTCGAGAGTATTCAGTAGTGTAATGTTGTTCGGTGTGATAGGTCCGCCGTATACTTTGCATTTTTCGAGCATGTCCAATGTTTTGGTATGTTTTTCTTCTTCAACTCGGCTTTCTTCAGTAGAGCCAGCTTTCGAGACTGTTTTACAGTAGCCAGAAAATCTGCTTCTATTTTTCTGACACGTCGAACTTCCTCAGAATTCCGTGCCCATTTCCACTTTCGCCGTTTCTCTGTTTCCAGGAACTTTGAATCAATTTAATATGCGTTTGTAGTTACCACATTTTTCCTGGATATCGTTTGAACAGACGTTGTGCCCCCATAAATTTTCAGTCTGTTGTACTGCTTGGCGAATTCGCTCTCACATCCTGGTTTGGTGAGAGGAGCATAGTTTAATTTGGCATTCTCAGAGTGCGTCGATTCACCACCGGTTACTGGATTGAAAAAATCCATTTCGCTGAGTTGGCGATTTAAAGTCTCGAGTATTTCGTCGATCACAGCCTGGACCAGACGTCCACGACCGGAAGCTTTATCAGATTTGTCCTTGATATCTCCCATTTCAGGTATTTTCTTGGAAAAGAACTCTCTCACACTAATCCAGTTCTGTTTCTGGTCAACAATGCTTTCTTGTTTCATTGACTGTTTCTCATCTACCCCAAGCAATCTCATGAACGCCAGTTGGTTCGAGTTTTTATCGACGATTGTCTCGAAGAAGTCTAGGATGGATTGACGCCGAGCAATGAATTTTTTGGCGATTTCCGCTATGCGTCCGAATTGATTGCTTATAAATCCTCTGAATCCAGTGTGGTCAATCTGCTGCAGCTGCAACCAGTTCTTGTATTCATTGTACAATAATACGGAGTGACTGGCATGACTGGGAGACAGTAGCTTCGCTATAGCTATTTGGCCCAGAGTGTGGATGGAGGTTGACGTGCAGTCCGATTTTTTGTTCGGTATTTTGAAACACTTTATCAATGGAATGATCTATGCCAGGGATTATATGGGCACAGCATTTCAGCACCTTCTTGTCTTCTATACCAAGGTTTTTCAACAGTGTGGTGCAGTCTCCAGCACGATCAGACATCCAAATATCATTAGAGGATTTTATGTTCTCCACTGTAGTTTCAGCCAGAACTGCTAAACTCTTCAGTTTGAATTCATAAGCAGCAGCTCCTTTGGCACACCACCATGGCTCACATTTTCAAGATAGCCCGTTGTCAGAGTCTTCCGTTGTTTATCAGGTCCAGAAACTGTAATATGATCAGCTTTTACATCATATAATCGACGACCAGTGACTTTGGTGGTGTCATCCAAACCGATCGTCACAATGTCACCCTCATTCTTCTCTATGATGTATTGCGCTACCATCTGGAGATTCAGAAAAGAGGCATCCTCTAAATGTTTGTCTATGGTTCTGGCGGAAGGGAAAACATTACTGAGATCAGCCGCTGAAAGTCGACGTTTCACAGTCAAAGGCGATGATACTTCACTGCTTGTAAAATCATCATGTGTAGCTAATGATTCATTTCCAGGAGTATTATAGTCCAAAAGCGAATGAAGAGTCCAGTGTTGTCTAAAAATTATATTAGCAGTTTTCACTATAATACCGGCGATATCCCCTCGACTTACATGATGATCAGCTAAACACTATATAGTGCACCGAACGATTCGTTCATCTAAACATTTGCGGCTCGTCCGAACAGGAATCTGTGGGAAATCGGACCGTGGTAAAGATACAGCAGCTGCTGGAGGTTTTAAGTTGGTGGTAGGTTTGTCATGCACTTGACAGACATCAGATAAAATGATAAAATCAGGATCGTCAACACTATCACTAGTACTAGAATCCTTTACTGCTTTATCGTATTGGAGCTTTCGTGATATATTCTCATTTTTCACCGCTTCCGACATCTCTACGTTTTTTCTCATCTGATTGTTCCCGTTTGGAAATACGTTTAGTCTTTTTCATCCATTTCTTGGAAACAGTAGACAAGTTACAGGTGGCAACATATGCACCTCTACAATTGTCAGCATAAAAACGTTCGTCCTCCGAAGTCATTTTCANGTGTAGCTAATGATTCATTTACAGGCGTATTATAGTCCAAAAGCGAATGAAGAGTCCAGTGTTGTCCCAAAATTATATTTGCAGTTTTCACTATAATACCGGCGATATCGCCTGGAGTTACTTTATGATCAGCTAAACACTGTATAGTGCACCGAACGATTCGTTCATCGAAACATTTGCGGCTCGTCCGAACGGGAATCTGTGGGAAATCGGACCGTGGTAAAGATACAGTAGCTGCTGGAGGTTTTGAGCGGGGGGTAGATTTGTCATGCACTTGACAGACAGATAAAATGATAAAATCAGGATCGTCAACACTATCACTAGTACTAGAATCCTTTACTGCTTTATCGTATTGGAGCTTTCGTGATATATTCTCATTTTTCACCGCTTCCGACATCTCTACGTTTTTTCTCATCTGATTGTTCCCGTTTGGAAATACGTTTAGTCTTTTTCATCCATTTCTTGGAAACAGTAGACAAGTTACAGGTGGCAACATATGCACCTCTACAATTGTCAGCATAAAAACGTTCGTCCTCCGAAGTCATTTTCACTCCATGTATATCCTCCATTTTTCTCTGATAACCAGAATCACTTGTTCTTATATCCTACGCGATGCTCTCCATTCGTCTATTGAAGCTGACAGCTTTTTCGCACCATGAGGTTGTCTTTTTGAAGTTAATGTTCCGCTGTTGTTTAATCATTGTATTGAAAAAAACGTAGTCATCCTTTATTTTCTTTGCCACTGCTTTCTCGTTCATTGGATAGATATTTTTGGATATCCAGTCATCACACAGTTCTTTGACAACAATTCTACTTGCTTCATCCTGTGAAACTGTCTTCTTGCCCGTTCAAACTCCACACAAGAATAACACACGTCCGATCAAATGAGCACCAGCTTGTAACTTTGATTTCACGAGAAATTCACACTGCTCTTTGTAAATCAAACCATTTAGTTCACGACTTATTACAAGCACTCCTTATCGTTGTGGTTGATGTATAATCATCCATTGCAATGAAAACGAAATTCGTCTTTGCAGGCAGAGGATGAAGACAATGTTTTTTGTTGGCTCTTTTGCGTGTGAGAAGTCACGTTGGCACTACTGTGCGAATGATACAAGTCACGCTTCCGGTTATTTTACAAAAAACGTTATTTTTTGCATTTGGAAAAACAAAGTTTTGCCCACAACGCATCAGTAGAGGGAGATACGACCAAAATACCTACAAAAATGGATTGTTTTCATGAAAAAAAATATGAAGTGAACATGTTCACTCGAGGGTTCATTTTGTTGGTTTTCTGGTCATTTCCGGTCGCCATTTTGAGAAAACGCATTTTTCTGACCGAAAACATACATGAAGGACAAAAATTTTTTCCATTTTTGGATTCAGCGCTGCATTTGGCCTTGGAAACCACTCATCCCACTAAGAACTTACTGATTTACCCTACCCTACTAGTAATGTGCTCGAAGTATCTGAGTCGTTTGATTTTGGTGTCGCACATCAGTTGCCAACGGTCATCATCCAAGTGATCCTTAGCATAAGCCAATGGGACCGTAATTCGAAGCTGACAGCCTTGTCACATCTAATTTCTTCATAGTCCGGCACTCACAGCCATTCACTGTGATTGGAAATACTAAGGATTTTAACAGTTTTACGACGGACAAAAACGTATTGTCACTGTTTTTTGATGGCAAAATGTGGACAACATTTTACTTTTGGTTTTAACTGAAACAAAGTTGTAACTTTAGCTAAAATTTTCAACTGAAAATCCAATTCTCTACTTATTGTGTCCATTGCTCAGTCTGAAGTTTATAGACAGACCATGCTTGTCGCAAGGCAGCAATTTTCACAGTAACATTCAGCAATGATACCTATTCAAGTCTTGTGTCTTTGGTTGTTTTATGGAAATGTCTTTCATTGATGCACCTCTGGCAAACAGTAAGGACATATTGCCTTCCCAGAATTCCAAACTGTGAAATAACCTTAAGGTAGCAATAATAATAATAATAATAATAATAATAATAATAATAATAATAATAATAATAATAACTAGATATTGAAGTAGGTGTTGGGGTGGTACAAAAAATAGCCTTGTTGGGAACAGCCAGGATACTTCGAAAAGTATTGGAGATGTAAGGTGAAAGAAACCTCTTGGCCATTGGCTGCTAGTTGTGGCTAGCCCAAGAGATGTTATTCGGCAAAAAGAACAGCCTGTGCAAAATGAGAAAATAATAATAATAATAATTTATCTCACTCTTGTGGCTACAGTACATGTGCCTGCATTCAACTTTCCTGGCTTGTTGTTGGGCGCTGAATGTGGGTTTTTCACCCATCCATCACTAGATGGTGTGTATCCACTCGATAATAATAATAATAATAATAATAATAATAATAATAATAATAATAATAATAATAAAAATAATAATAATAATAATAAACGCCCTGGGTATGACAATAAAATGTATCCGGTTGTCGAGTTTCGACGTGGGAGAATGAGGTTACCCTTTGCCACAACTACCTCCAGGTCACC
>RDPX01000513.1:131293-172199 GCA_003991215.1 Morbakka virulenta | reverse complement strand
AGACGTAACTTCAGGGGTACGAAGGACCAACTCCTTATTGACAGAGCCATCTTAGCAGACAGCAAGAAAAAACAGAAGAATCTGGCCATGGCATGGGTCGATTACAAGAAGGCTTATGACATAGTCCCACACTCCTGGATTCTGGAGTGCATGAAACTTGTTAACATCTCAGACAATATAGTACAATTTGTCGAGGGAACAATGAAGAATTGGTAGACTGAACTGACTGCGTGCGGAGAATCACTTGGAGAAGTTGATATCAGAAGGGGAATATTCCAGGGAGACAGCCTATCGCTCTGTTATTTGTCATCTGCATGATACCTTTGTCATCAGTCCTTAGAAAGATGTCCGCTGGATATACACTAGAGGATGCGAAGATAAATAACCTGCTTTTTATGGATGACCTAAAATTATTTGTAAGAAGTGAAAAGGAAGTTAATAGTCTTGTCTCTACAGTACATGCTATCAGCAAGGATATAAAGTTGGAGTTTGGAATTCAAAAGTGCGGTATGTTGATTTTGAAGAGAGGAAAGTTGAGTAAGACTGAAGGCATTAGATTGTGTGATGGTGAGGTTATTAAGGTGACCGAGGAAGTGTATAAGTACCTAGAAATAATCGAGGCCGACAAAGTGAAAGAAACTAAAATGAAGGACATGTTTATAAAGGAATACTTTCGACGTACCAGATTGGTTATAAAGTCGAAACTAAATGGCCGAAATAAAATCAAGGCAATAAACACTTACTTAGTATCTCTTATGAGATATGGAGCTGGGGTAATCAACTGCAGAAAGGATGAGTTAAACCGACTCGACAGGAGAACTAGGAAATTATTGACGGTGAAGAAAGGTATGAACCCGAACAGCGATGTAGACAGATTCTACTTCAAACGAAAAGATGGTGGAAGAGGTTTGAAAGGAATTGCAAACACTATTAAGTCTGAAGAGAACAATCTTGCTTGGTATTTAAAAGGGAGTACGGAGGTAATGCTCCAAATGATCAAGGATCATGGCCATTTGAAAGTTGAAGAGTCAGTAGACCCTGCTGTACTAAAAAGGGGTACAGAGAATAAACTGGTGCAGAGTTGCCATAAGAAAAGACTCCACGGTCAGTACATAAGGAATAACAAGGATGTAAGTTGGAGTGACTCGTTGCTTTGGTTAAAGAAGGGTGACCTAAAAATTCCAACTGAAGCGCTAATTTGTAGCGCTCAGGAACAATCTCTAAGAACAAATTATGTGAAATTTCACATTGATAAGACAGCTGAATCACCCCTGTGTAGGATATGTAATCAGAGGGGAGAAAGTGTCACGCATGTTGTTAGTGAATGTAGCAAGCTAGCTCAAAGAGAATATAAACGACGACATGATAACGTTGCAAGATATATTCACTGGTTGTTGTGTAGACAAGCTGGTTTACATAGAGCAAATGCTTAGTATAACTAAAAACCAGAAGGAGTAATAGAAAACAACAATTTCAAGTTACTTTGCGCCACCACTCAATAATAATAATAATAATAATAATAATAATAATAATAATAATAATAATAATAATGATAATAATAATAATTGAGAATAACGGCGTCAATGGGGCTGGAACCTCAGGTGAAGGTCCCTCGCAGGTGTTTCTCGGCACAGCAGCGAGAACCCGGTCGTCACCCTGCTACTGCTAGAATGAAGTGGAGTAAAGAAATTAACCAAGTTATAATGGAGTGCTTCTACAGAAGTAATCCGTTTGATGAAAAGGGGAAACCTATTAGAGGGTACAGAAAACGCCTGATTAGAGAATGGAGAGAAAGAAGAATGTTTGAATCAACGGAGCAGCGTATATGTGATCAGGCAAGAGCAATTAGGAAAAATGGATGGTTGTCAGAGCTTGAGTTAGAGTTAAGAAATTAAAGGCGTTCAGTAATGATATATGCATGGACTTCGGCCTTGATAAATGTGCGAAAGCTACATTTGTTAAGGGCAGGCTTAGAGAGACCTCGTCCATTAATGTCGATGTAGATACTATTATTAAGGAAATAGATCAAGAAGACACCTATAAGTATTTAGGTGTTGAGGAAGGTGATGGTATTAGACACGCAACTATGAAAGAGAAAATCCGCAAAGAGTATTATCGTCGCATAAGGCTAGTGTTAAAGACAGAATTAAACTCGAAAAATCGCNTGATAAATGTGCGAAAGCTACATTTGTTAAGGGCAGGCTTAGAGAGACCTCGTCCATTAATGTCGATGTAGATACTATTATTAAGGAAATAGATCAAGAAGACACCTATAAGTATTTAGGTGTTGAGGAAGGTGATGGTATTAGACACGCAACTATGAAAGAGAAAATCCGCAAAGAGTATTATCGTCGCATAAGGCTAGTGTTAAAGACAGAATTAAACTCGAAAAATCGCATTGAAGCGATCAACACTCTCGCGATCCCTGTTGTACAATATAGTTTGTGTAATCAATTGGTATCTCCCAGATTTCCAAAGAATGGACAGAAAGACTAGAAAATTACTAACATCCAATCGCATGCTCCACCCTAAATCTGACGTTGATCATCTCTACTTGCCTAGAAGCAATGGGGGACGGGGGCTCATACAACTAAAACTGTCGTTTAAAACTACTATTATTGGTATGAAACAGTATCTTGAATGTACACATGACTGGATGTTGTCCCTAGTCCATCGACATGAAATTAGTAAGAAACTACATTCTATTATCAAGGCATCTAATGCTTTTGAACGTGAGCTAAAGGTAGATCCAATGGTCGAAGCAAAACAAGTACCTGTCACCAAATTGGCCAAAAAGGCAAAAGAANGACTAGAAAATTACTAACATCCAATCGCATGCTCCACCCTAAATCTGACGTTGATCATCTCTACTTGCCTAGAAGCAATGGGGGACGGGGGCTCATACAACTAAAACTGTCGTTTAAAACTACTATTATTGGTATGAAACAGTATCTTGAATGTACACATGACTGGATGTTGTCCCTAGTCCATCGACATGAAATTAGTAAGAAACTACATTCTATTATCAAGGCATCTAATGCTTTTGAACGTGAGCTAAAGGTAGATCCAATGGTCGAAGCAAAACAAGTACCTGTCACCAAATTGGCCAAAAAGGCAAAAGAAGCTGCCAAGAAAAACGGGCAGGACCAACTTTACCAACGATGGAGCCAGAAAGCCCTGCATGGACAGTACGTTCTCCATAGCCAAAACGCTGATGTAGATCAAGTTACAACCCATCAGTTGCTGAGGAGGTCGGGACTGAAGGCAGAGACTGAAGACTTCATCGTTGCAGTACAAGATCAATCTCTCTTTACGCGGAACTATCAAGCTAACATCTTGAGGAGCGGAGCCGATCCTAAGTGCAGATCACAAACCATTGACCACTTAGTCTCGGGATGCCCAGTATTGACACCGAGTGAATATGTGAAACGCCATGATAGGGTTGGACAGTATTTGCACTGGGGAATATGTCAGCATTATCACGTAGAAACACCTACCAACTGGTACGAACACCATCCTCTGCCAGTGACTAATGGTCCAAATGTTACCATCTTATGGGACTTCCCGGTTAATACTGATAGAACCATTCAGGCTAACCGCCCATATATCATTATTAAAGACCACCTAACGAAAACATGTACATTGATCGATATGAGCACCCCGAATGATAAAAATATCTCCGTCAAACTGTTTGATAAGTTGAGCAAGTATAAGGATCTTGAGATCGAGATTGCTAAAATGTGGAATTGTAAAACAACAACGGTTCCAGTAATAATAGGAGCTTTGGGAATGATTAAAAAGGGAACAGATAAACATCTTGCGAAAATCCCGGGCAACAATAACCTACAGGAGATACAAAAGATTGTCCTTACCAGCACCACGAATATACTAAGAAAATTTTTGTCTACATAAAGAACCAATTTTTTACAAGAACTTTTATACTTTTTGATACAATTTTTAATCCTATTTCTATTATACTTTCTTTTGTACTCCACATTTATTGAACAATTAAGTTGCTCGTAGAAACTTTTACTTCCCTCAGGTTACTGGGAGTGACCCGGTAAGTTATTGTAAATAAAGAGCATTCATAAGAAAACCGTACATAATAATGATAATAATAATTTGTCCTGGGTATTGACATTAAACTGCATCCGGTTGTGGAGTTTCGACGTGGGCGAATGAGGTTACCCTTTGCCACAACTACCTCCAGGTCACCCTTAGGCAAGGTGTAGCACCTGTTAGCCTACCCCGAGACCTTGCAATACCGGGTTGGCGTCCGGCGGGTTTAAGTCTGTCTCATGGGGAGGAGGGCCTCTTCAGCCATGGCAGGTAACCTTCCTAGAGATGGTGTCTCGATAAAAACACCGGTGGTTGTGTCACCTCATCAACACTTTCCTCGTTTATGAGTGTTATGTCAAATCGAAGAAATGGAAATAACGGCGTGAATGGTGCTGGAGGCAGTTATGTTGAAGGTGCCTCGCCCGGCAGGTGTCCTGCGGTATGGCAGCGCAGGCCCGGTCGTCATCAAGCAACTGCCAGGACTGGGTGGTCAAAATGCATGAATGTTGCCGTAATGGAATGCTATTTTGCAAGCAAGCCGGTAGATACAAATGGTAAACCAATTAGAGGATATAGGAGAAGGATGTTCAATTTATGGAAAGAGCGAGGATTGTTTGAGTGTACAGAACAAAGATTATGTGATCAAGCCAGGGCAATACGGAAAAATGAATGGCTAACAGAAATAGAATTAGAACAAATTAAGAGGAGAATTAATAATACAAACATTATTGACAGCGACGAAGATCTATTAGAATCAGATATGTTTGATGAGGCTGAGGTTGTTGGTGAGATGCGTAATATGGATGCACCAGAGATTAAAGATAATCCCGAAAGGGATGACAATGAAAGGAGAATTATTGATGATATTGTTAAAATCATGAATGAACAGGATGTTGACTGTTTCACTAGCTTTAAAAAAGTAGACAGAAGGAAATTGAATGACATCACAAAAAGGGTAAATAATATTATAACAGACTTAATAACGGTCAATATTACTGATACTAATAAGTTAATAAGAGCTGTCAGTGTGTTTGTTGCCAGAGAACTGGGCTTACAAAGAAGAAAGAAACAGAGGAAAGGGACTGAACCTTGGTGGAAAAGGCGAATAACAACATCAATCAATCAACTTAGAAAGCATATTAGTATAATTGAACGGTTTAAAAAGGGTGAAATCCGAAGAATTGAGAAGTACCGGGAGGTAGATCGTAAATATAATATTAAGAAAAAGGGTATAAATGTTGTTTGTGAAGAACTGAAACAGAGGATGAGTGCTAAAGCAAAGAAGATCCATAGGTACGAGGAACGAATAAAGCAATATAGGACAAATATGGTTTTCCAGCAAGATGAGAGACGCATATATCATGAACTGAATGGAAAAATGAATCAGGACACAGTAGCACCTGATGCTAATGAGAGTAAGCAATTTTGGAGTGGTATATGGGACAATCCAAAAGTGCATAATAGGGATAGTGAGTGGCTAAAGGAACTTAAAAATAGGAAGAACCAAAATAAACAGGGGAACATCTTAATAAGCGAAGGTATGGTTCGCGAGAAGAGTAGGAAGATCCCTAATTGGAAAGCTCCTGGGCCGGATGGGGTCCAGGGGTACTGGATAAAAAAATTAAGCAACTTACATGCCCGCATTGCATTTCAGTTAAATGACATGATAAATGGAGGAAGTGAAATACCAGCTTGGCTAACTATTGGGAAAACGGTACTCTGTCAGAAAGATCCCATCAAAGGTAATGCAGTTGATAATTATCGTCCAATATCCTGCTTACCCTTGATGTGGAAGTTGTTGACTGGTATAATAGCTGATGAGCTATACAAGTTCCTTGATGAGAATGAGAAATTGCCGCCTGAACAGAAAGGATGCCGAAAAAAGAGTCGAGGTACAAAAGACCAGCTATTAATAGACAAAATGATAATTCAGGACTGCAAATCAAGGCATACCAACCTCGCCATGGCGTGGGTTGACTATAAAAAGGCTTACGACATGGTCCCGCATTCGTGGATTATTGAGAGTTTAGAGCTGGCACAAGTTTCGGGTAATGTAATTTCTTTCGTAAAGAAGACAATGAGCAGTTGGAAAACGGAGTTGACATCTGCAGGTGAAAAATTAGGTAGTGTCAACATCAGAAGAGGCATCTTCCAAGGAGACAGCCTTTCTCCTTTACTATTTGTCATATGTATGATGCCGATTACAGATGTTTTAAAACAGACAAAAGCTGGGTATATATTGAAAGGGGGAGATTTGAAGATCAATCACTTATTATTTATGGATGACCTTAAAGTCTATGGAAAGAATGAAAAGGAAATCGATGGATTATTATCATCGGTGGAAATGATAAGTAAAGATATTGGGATGGAGTTTGGGATTAAGAAATGTGGGGTTCTGGTGCTTAAGCGTGGGAAAGTTTGCAAAACCGAAGGAATCAAGTTACCCAGTAACGAAAAGGTTAGTGAGGTCACGTCGGAAGGTTACAAGTATCTGGGAATACTAGAGTATGATAAGATCAAGGAAAGAGAAATGAAGGATAAATTTGGAAAGGAATATCTACGACGAACCAGGCTAGTTCTTGGATCACGTCTAAATGGCAGGAATAAACTCAAAGCTATCAATACATGGGCAGTGTCTCTGATGAGATATGGGGCTGGTATACTGAGGTGGAATAATGAAGAACTGGAACAACTTGACAGGAAAACTAGGAAACTGATGACCATGCATAAAGTACTCAACCCCAATAGTGATGTGGCGAGATTGTATGTGCCTAGAAAAAGAGGCGGACGTGGCTTAATAGGGTGTAAACAATGTGTAAGGGTGGAAGAAAATAGCTTAGGATATTACATTCGGAAGAGTGCTGAACCAATGTTGAAGGAGGTAGTAAATCATAAAACAATTGCCACAGAAACTGTTATCGAACCCAAACAATTCAAACACAACAGAAGTAAGGAACTTGAGAATACTTGGAAAGATAAAGCATTACATGGCCAGTTTGTGAAAAACTTGAAGGGAGTGGACGAGATTAACACCTGGAAGTGGCTTGTCAAGGGTGACCTTAAAGGACCCACAGAAGCTCTGATATGTAGTGCCCAAGAACAATCGCTTCGGACTAACTACATCAAATATAATATTGATAAGTCTGCTGAGTCACCACTTTGTAGAATGTGTGGCGAAAAAGGAGAAAGCGTTTCGCACATTGTGAGTGAATGCAGCAAACTCGCTCAGCGTGAATATAAGCGACGGCATGGCAATGTAGCAAGGTATATCCATTGGACAGCATGTGGGGCTGCCGGAGCCGAAAGAGCTGAGAACTGGTACCAACAACAGCCAGAAGGTGTCGTTGAAACAGAATCACACAAAGTCCTTTGGGATTTCAACATCCAGTGTGATCAAGCGGTGCAAGCAAGAAGGCCTGACATAGTTGTTATGGACAAAAGAAAGAAGGAGGCCATCATTATAGATGTTGCAATACCAAGTGATTCTCGGGTCTGTGAAAAAGAACTTGAAAAGATTGAAAAGTACCAGCTGTTGAGAGATGAGGTTGCCCGTTTATGGGACTTAAAGAAGGTTCTAATCATACCTGTTGTCATAGGTGCTCTAGGTGCAGTAGGAAAGAAGTTTGACGACTATATACAGAAATTAGGTCTTAAAATCAGGATAGAGGTAATGCAAAAAACGGCTTTGTTAGGAACGGCAAGAATTTTGAGGAAAGTGTTGTCTTTATAGACCTGGAAAGAGGACTTTTGGGACCTTTGGTGACTTGCTGTCACCTGCTTCTATAAGTATAATGAAGACCAGAATAATATAATCTTATTCTGAGATAAAAATATGTTAGACATAATAATAATAATAATAATAATAATAATAATAATAATAATAATAATAATGTTTTGCGTATTGACATTAAAATGCATCAGGTTGTGGAGTTGCGACGTTGGTGAACGAGGTTTTTCTTTGCTACAACTATCTTCAGGGCATCCTTGAGTAAGGTGTGGTACCTGTTAGCTTTCTTGAGACCATGAAGTATTGCGGTGCCGTTCGGTGGGGTTAAGTCTGCCTCGTGGCAAAAATGGGTCATTAGTCTTGGTCGGCAGTCATCCTATGGGGGTGAAAGCTCAGAGCAATAAATTAACCGGATGTCCTCTTTGACATCTGGCGGGGGTGTAGCTGTGTCTCAAGGGCAGGTTTGGTTTTCAGCTTTAGTTGGCAACTTACCTAGAATTGGTGTCTCAAAAAAAATACTGGTTGCAGTGACATCTTATCACCACTATCTTCATTTATAGTGTGAAACGATCAATCAGAATATTAAAAATATCGGCGTGATTGGCACCGGAAGGTCAAGTGGACATCTATCGCCTGGCACGTGTCCCGTTGTTCAGCAGCGCCGGCCCAGTCCACAGCATACGTCTTTAAAGAAAAAGTGGCCGGGATGGGATTGTGGCAGAAATGATATTGGCACTAGAAGAGTTTGGAATAGAGCAAATAGCAAGATTAGCAAATAAAATCTATGAGGAAGGTCATTTTCCAGAGATATTGTGCTTATCTATCTTTATCACTCTGCCCAAGAAAAAGGGAGCTGCGTGAGTTTTTCAAAACAATCAGCTCAAAGAGCCAAATAACAAAGCTGATTCTGAGTTTTTATAGGTGGGGTGCCCGGTCGAACAGTTTGAGAGGTAGCAGGCGAACAGTGTGAAATGCCAAACACGAAATGCCACCTTCATTCTGAAAATACTAGCGGAGAAAGCAGTTAGTATGCAAAAAGAAGTACATGTTTGTTTCGTTGACTATGAGATAGCTTTTGATCGAGTTAGACGTGAGTCTTTGTTTGAAATCCTTGAAGCATTAGATCTGGATGGACAGGATATTGAGCTGTTGAAAAACTTATACTGGGAAGAAAAGGCATCAATGAGACTCAATGGCGAAGTTAATGAGTATGTCGAAATAAGAAGGGGAGTGAGACAGGGTTGTATACTATCTCCTGACCTGTTCTCACTTTACACGGAAATGATCATAAGAAACACTAAGGACACGGAAAGAATATAAATTGGTGGAATAAATATTAACAACATCAGATACGCAGATGGCACAGCGTTGATAGCAGACAGTGAAGAAAAACTACAAAACATTGTGGATACAGTGGTAGAAGAAAGCGAAAAGAAAGGTTTGGAGATAAACAGAAAGAAGTAATTTGTAATGGTATTTTCAGAAAAGGAGGAGGCGAGATGCAAGATCCTGGTTAAGGGTCAAGAACTGGGGAAAGTTGAACAGTTTGTTTATTTGGGTAGTTTGGCTTCAGTAGATACTAGATCAGAGGTGGATATAAAGAGAAGAATTATCATTGCAAAAACAAACTTCAAAAAGTTGGAGAAGGTTCTACGGTGAAGTAGTGTGACAATCGAAACTAGAATTAGGGTACTTAAATGTGTGGTCAACTCTGCTATATGTTTGCAAGAGTTAAACTATTACTAAAAATTTGGAAGATAGGATTAGAGCAGTGGAAATGTGGTCTCTAAGAAGAATGTGGTTATCATTGTCAGACATGATAACCAATGTGGATGTTCTGCGTAAGGCAGGGACTAATAGATATTTATTACAGATGATCGTGAACAGGCAGATTCGGTTTGTAGGGCATGTGATGAGGAAGGGGAGGCTTGAAGAGGTTGTGCTGACTGGTCGTGTAGAAGGAAAAAGATAAAGGGGAAGACAAAGAACTACGTACTGGGCATGGTAAGAAAGTAAAGCTGGTTGGAGACCAACTGTGTTCACTCAGGGTCTGAAGAACCGCTAGGAGAAGGCTGTTATGGTTGCCGCCAACGCCAGAATTCTGGCACGGCAACCAGATTGATTGATTGATTGATTGATAAATGAAAATGGTAAGCACCTAAGAGGATATCGACGAAGACTGCATAAAATTTAAAAGGATAAAGGGCTATTTGATATCACCGAGAAAAACCTGAGCAACCACGCCAGAGCGATACAGAATAACAAATGGTTGTCAACTGTTGAGAAAAAAATGAAGAGGAGAGGGAAAAGAGAGATAAAAGTTTTGAAATTGTAGCGAGTGGGGTAATTAATTTATACTTCGCATGTATCAAAAATCGTAGATAGAATAATATTGTCTGAAATGACTGGGTAGCTTAATGAAATTATTGGTGACATTACGACAAATTACACCCTTCCAGTAATATGGCTTCCAGCACTGAAGAAAGAAACACAACAAACACAACAAACACAACATAGGTAAGGCGCCACTTCCCGAAACAACTTCACCTCTCTTTCACGTCGCACTACCAAAGTATAAAATAGCCGTATCTAATCATTTCAGTAGCCTGACGATGGGAGAAGNAGAGGGAAAAGAGAGATAAAAGTTTTGAAATTGTAGCGAGTGGGGTAATTAATTTATACTTCGCATGTATCAAAAATCGTAGATAGAATAATATTGTCTGAAATGACTGGGTAGCTTAATGAAATTATTGGTGACATTACGACAAATTACACCCTTCCAGTAATATGGCTTCCAGCACTGAAGAAAGAAACACAACAAACACAACAAACACAACATAGGTAAGGCGCCACTTCCCGAAACAACTTCACCTCTCTTTCACGTCGCACTACCAAAGTATAAAATAGCCGTATCTAATCATTTCAGTAGCCTGACGATGGGAGAAGTATATCTCTCGAAACGTTGCTCAGAAAAAGCTTACGACTCATGACATGATAAAGCTCTTACATCTATTACGACAAATGTTATTACAAGTGCCAATAACCTGATTAATGCAGCAACAATTTTCTTGGGTAAAAATTGTGGTTTAAAGCATCTGGTAGTAACAAGAGGACTGTGAGGAAAGAACCTTGATGGAAGAGAAAAAGCAAAGAATCCATGAATAAGTTTGTTTAACAAAGACCAGGAGAATGTATACCCAGAACTTAAAGGAGAGGAGAAAACAAAAAAGGCTGTACTGAAGGTTGAAGAGAGTAAAGAATTGTGGTCTAACGTTTGGTCACGAAAGGAGAACTACGAGAGTGACGAGGACTCGTCAAGAGGGTTAAGATAAGAAAGAGGAGAATAGAGGCAACAGCCCCTTACAATTATTGTAGAATTATTTAAAGGGCAATGTAGAAAACTAGAGAATTGGAAAGCAGTATCTCCTGACTTAGCTCAGGGGTATTGACTGAAAGGAATAATATCTCTTCATTACAACACTGCGTCTCAGGCCGAACCATTCTATGCCAAATAGATAAAGCAAAAGGAAAAGAAGCAGGTAACTTCAGACCAATTTTTTGTTTTCCACTCATGGAAATTACTAACTGGCAACATATCAGAAGTGATATACTAGTACCTTGACGAAAACACTGTTTTAACCAATAATCAGAAAGCTTGCTGATGCAAGTACATGGGAACGAAAGATCAGCTACTAATCAAAAAAACTATATTAGCCTATAGCAAGAGTTAACATATGAATCTAGCCATGGCATAGTTGGACTGTGAGAAAGCCTCTGATATGGTCCCATATTTGTAGATTCTAGAGTGGATAAAACTTGATAACATTTCAGATAATATAGTTAGATTTATTGAGGGAACAATGTCACCGGTACAATACCTTAATCATCAATTCTTAGAAAAATATTAGCCGGATAGATCTTTAATAAAATGTTACATAAAATGTTAAATAAAAAATGTCTTTTTCATGGACGATTTAAAATTATTCTCATAAAATGACAGAGAAAATAAGAGTCTTCTATCGACACTACATGGCATTAGTAAAGATATTAAAATAGAGCTTGGAATTCATAAGTGCGGAGTGCTAGCTTTAAAAAGAGGGAAACTTTGTAAGACAGAAGGGATTCGTTTGTGCGGCGGAGAGGTTATCAAAGAAGTGACCAGGAAAGGGTACAAATACCTAGGGATTATTAAAGTTGATAAGGTAAAGAAGAGTAGGATGAAGGAACTGTTTAGGGCATAGCTAAGGCGTACCAGATTAGTGCTGAAATCCAAGATTAATGATCTTAATAAGATTAAAGCAACAAATTGGAGGTATCTCTTATAAGCTATGGGGCTGGAGTTATTAACTGGCGGAAAATGGGATTGACTTGATCAAACAGAGGAACGAAGAAACTGTGGAAAATGGACAAGGGCATGAACCCCAACAGTGATGTAGACAGGCTATATGTTAAACGGAAAGATGACGGGAGGAGTTTAATTGGTATTGCGAATGGAAGAAAACAGTTTTGCTTGGTATCTGAAAAGTAGTACAACTGGTAAGAGCTCATGGGAATTTGAGAATCGAAAAGTCAGTTGATTCTGTTGTCTTTAAAAGAGAGAAAATGAAAGAACTGATGCAGAATAGGCCTGATAAAAATCTTCTTGGTCAATATGAAAGATATAAAGATGATGCAAAATGGAATAACACATGGTTATGGTTGAGAAAGGAAAACCTCAAAATGCCCATAGATGTGATTTGCAGTGATCAGAAACAATCCTTTATAACAAATTCCGGTAAAAAACCCGGTTAAATTATCTCTGTGTAGAATGTGTCACGAAAAAGCCGAGGGTGTCATGCATATTGTCAATGAATATACTACCTGAGGAACAAAAGGGATGCAAAGGCAGAACAGATGAACAGCAGATCAGTTGTACACAGACAGAATCATAGTCAGAGAGGTTAGAATAAGGAAAAAGAAATTAGCAATGGCATGGATTCACCATAGGAAAGCATTTGACATAGTGTCACATTCCTAAGTGTTGGAGTGTATCCTAGGAATAAACAATAAGTTAGCGCAGTTCCTAGAGGAGAAAAGAGAGATTGGAGGATTGAGCTGACATGTGTTCACCAGGAGAGATTAAGATTAAAAGAGGTATATTTCAGGGAGATACCTTATCATCCCTTTTATTTGTAATAACACTCATTTCCCTAATCAATGTATTGAAAAAGACAATGAATTTGCAAAAGATAGAGAAAAGATCACATACTTTACATGGAGATATTAAATTGTATGGAAAGAGTGAAAAAGAATTTGATTCATTTACGTAGACAGTCAAAAAGTGTTCAGCATTAGTAAATGAAGAGAGGGAAAAGGACCAAATCAGATGGAATGAAAATGATTGCATCAGGTGTCCCATAGCAATACAGCGTGGACCCGGTCGACATCCTTCTACTGCAAATACAAAGTCGTCTAAAGAAGTAAATAAAATGCGTATGGAATATTTTTATAAAAGAATGTCATTTAATGAACAAGGAAAGGCTGTTAGAGGGTATAGGTAAAGGATGCAGAGGGAGCGGATAACAAGAGGCTGGTTTGAAGTTGTAGAACAAAGACTGTGTGGCCAAACGAGATGCATAAAGAAAATAAATGATTGTCTAGACCAGAGTAAGAATCAACAATAAGAGAAATTGAATTAGACTCTATGGATGAATTAGTTGAAGTTTCTGAGACAGGCTTAGGGTATATAAAACAGACTTTGTGAAGAGAAATGAAAAAAATAGATACCAGGGTAAGATTATTATGCTGAAGTTGTTTTAAGAGAGTTCAGTATGAAGAGATAATGCAGATTGTCACAAAACGTAAAGGTACAATTAAAGATCAAAGGACATTGGAAGGTATTCGTTTCAAAATAGTAGGTAGTAGATTTTAGCGCAAAAGGTTAGAAAACGTAATGAAAGATTAAAGTTTATAAAAACTAATGTTATCAGGCAAACAAATAATCTCATAAAAGCAGCCACTGTGTGTGTGTGTGTGTGTGTGTGTGTGCAGCTGATGAGTTAAAGCTGAGAAATAAAGTAGTTGATAAACAGTAAGATCCCTTGGCTAAAAGAGGAGTTGAAGGTGATTTAAAAAGGCCGAGAAACGAGTTTGGAAAGAAAAAGAATGGAATGTTGGAAAGAAAGAAAACATTTGAAAATCTCAATGCTAAATATCGAATTGAGAGTCAAGGCTTAGAGTATCATAATAGAAGAACTAAAGCAACTCATAATTGCGAAAAGTGCAAAACTCAGAAGATATAGACAAAAATTGAACATTTTAGACAAAACCAAATGTTCGATGTTGAAGTAGATAGGAGCCAAGAAGTGTAAGCGATACTGAAGTGTATGGTCTGTGAAGATATAACACAACAAAGAAGGCTTACGGTTTAATGAACAGAAAAAGGGAATTCGTAAAGCCAGAATGCAAGCAGTAGTTATCAGTAAAGAAAATGTAATAAAACAATGTAAGAAATTGCCTACCTGGAAAGCAACAGGTATTGATGGGGTACAGGGATTTTGGATAAAGAAATTTAGAAACTTACATGAAAGGATAGCAGATCAACTGAATGATATGCTATCAGAATTAAGTTTAATATCCGAGCTTACACAAGTACCTAGCCACACGAAAAAGCCCTGAACAGTAGGTCCGAGGAAGAAGAGGAGGGGCTAGATAGAGGCTGTACCATGGCTAGGGCGAGGCTGGACCGAAAAGCTGTATTGTAAAAGAGTCAAACTTCGTTGAGCACTTTACTCTGTCCATCACAAGCCTTTCTTAAATCATGGTTTATATCACATCTTACAACAGCACTCAAAGCAAAGCTCTTTGTGTTATCCTGGTTTGTGTTGTCCTCTGCCTGCCCCTCTGTCATCCGTTATTTTATTTTACTTTTTCTATGCCTCGTTTTTCTAAAGTTGAGAAACAAATGCAATTTATGAAGGTTTATGAGAAGGTAGAGCTGACTTGTCATCTTAAGAATAAATTAAAATCAAAGTGTGCACATCGAGGTTCAAAAATATTACTGAGGTCTTTTTTTTCTTTTAGTTTTTAATAAATCAAAAATATTTCGAAGTAGTTTTCGAAGTTGCTTTGTCTCTCTTAATAATTTACCGTATTCGATTTTTCCAATCTAATTGCATTGTTGACAGACAGCCTTTCATAAACAACAGCGTTACATTTTAAGTTGCCAACCACATTGAATGAGAAAATCCCTCACATGATTTTCTTTCAGAACTACCTTCTCTCTTATAACTTCAACAATTAAATCAGCATCTTTGGTGCTATTTCCAGCAGATACAGTTGAACACATTACGAATTTCTGTATGCATGAGCCAGAACTTTTTACTGTTCATGATTCTTCTTGACAAGATTTTTATTTCTACTTTTTTGATAACAGTGTAATTTAGCACCCCATAAAAGGCGAGCTTCCCTGTTTACAAAGGACTTATTTCTGCTAATATTTGCTTATAAAGAGGCCGTTTCGTAGTGGCCACCTAGACTATTAAAGAAATTAAAAACACTATTTTCATTTTATCAGGTGACCCACCTCCCATTTGAACCCTTTAGGCTAAATCCAGGGTGGAGTCTGCAGCCTGACTGGCCCTAAGCTTTCTGCAAACCTTTAACCCCTTCCACATCGTCAAGCTATGCCATCTCTTTCCTTTTCCTACAAGTACCCTTTGTGTCCTTAAAAGTTACTCCCCCAAAAGCCCTATCATCTAATTCATAGGGTTATAGATGATTAAAGAAAAAAAGTAGTTGAAAGTAGAAATGAAACAGAGTAGGCAGACCATTTTGAGTTGGTTTCAGAAAGAAGCGATTGAAAGTAAAGGTCCAATGTTGCATTTTTATTAGAAAAATAATGGCCAGACAATTCATAAAAAGCATTAAACTCTTTAGAACAGTATATGTTGAAATGATATAAAGAAGTTGCAAATAGTTGGTATGAGAAAGGCTACAGAGTGGAGAACAGTTCATCAACAATACGTAAGCGTAAGGAACGTTTCACGTTGTTCAAGTTAGAAAGTTGACTCCTAAGTGCACCAGCCAAAATATGGCAACAGTAATTCATCTGAGATCTGGGCTGGCTTTGTAAAGCCGTAGGGTAGCTTCAGGGTTGAGTAAGGTCTTGGATTAGAAAAATGACCCTACCACATTCACCCTAATTTAAAGCAACTGTACATACAGATACAGGTGAGGGAGTAAGGCTGGATCAGGAATTATCTGAAAAGAAAAGATGAGTTTTTGCTGGATTGAATTTAACAAGTCTGTTTTCTACTAACTGATGGTATATTTTAAGGTCACAGAATCATTCAATGAAAGTCTAGTATCTTTACAGTTTTTGAAGTAGACAGTAGTGTCATCAACATAGCCATAAACGACTTCAGAATGGCATTAGATAGACAGTGAATAAAGAGATGAAACGGTATAAGGACAAAAAGAGATCATTTCCTCCCATTCCCTCACACACCGACCATTTGGGCACCAGGTGGCACCCGACCGTCATCCAGCTACCGATTGCCAATTATCAAAGTCAAGATGTAGCTCCAAGTTTTTTTATCATCGCAACTTTAATTTTAGGAGGTTATATCAGAAAGGCCAATTATAAAATGTAATTAAAGAAATGAATTGGATGCAATTGAATATCTTGGGTCTTTCAGACGTAGATGGAGAAGAAAAGCCTCAACCAAAATAGAGAGTTAAAATATTCAGGAGGATAAATCCATGAAAGAAGTGTAAGAATTTTATTTGATGAAACAACATCAAAGAACATTAAAGGTTAATAGGGAATTTCAAACAGAGTCATTGTAGCCAAACTGCAAGGGAAACCTTTTGACATTGGAATAGTTCAGATATATTCATCAATATTTGAGCATGATAAAAAAGAGGTAGCCACAGAGATGAGGATGGTGCGATGAATGACTAGCACATCTCTGTGGGAGCACAGGGCAAGGGAAAGTCTATGAAGATCTATAGGAGGCAATTAAACAGCTAAAATCTTAGGATACAAAGATAGTTATGGGGAACGTAATGCAAAAGTGGGAGGCACACAAATAAATGACATAGTGGAATAATAGCGATTTGTGTAAAGGCTGGGTACACCTCGCAGAATTGTGCAGAAGGAACGATCTCATGATTTCAAATACTTGGTATGTGAAGCATCTATGAAGATGATACACATGAAAGAATACTCCACCACGAATCCGCCAACCATAAACTACATAAAAATGAATAATAAAGACATGATAGAGCTAATGGAAGAAGGAAGGCAGTCAAAATCAAACAGGGAAATATGTAGAGGTTTAAATAGAGAAGTCGAGAAAAACTGTGATGAAGAAAAAGAAGAATTCGTAAAAAAGCAATGTTAAGGAAAGAAAAATTAAGAAAGCAAACCTATCCATTCCAAAATAAAAAAAATAAGTGGAAAGGAAGAATGAATAAATTTGGGCTGCGTAAAATAAAAAACAGGTGAGATTTAATAAAATAGGACGTTGTAAATAGATGGTCGGAATACGTAAAAAAGCTCTTTCAAGATGATAGAGAAGAAAAATGTGTAGCAAAGAAAGATATATATGGGCTTCTAGTTTTGAAAGAGACAAAAGAGAGTGAAAGAATTAAAAGCCGTTATAAACGAAACAAGGAAAAACCTACCGGGCTGATAACATTCCATTAGAAGTTACCATCACTATAGAAGAGCAGGTATTAAAATGACAACTAGTTTTACCGAGCAATAGGCTCTATGAGCCATCCAACTAAAATCTTACTTCGAATAGTAATGGGAAGAATTAGAAAAATTCTAAGATCAGACATATCCAAAACACAATTCGGCTTTGTTCCGGACAGGTGATCGTAATTGAATGATACATCAAAGATTTATACATCAGCTTCATTGATTATTCAGAGGCCTTTGATAAAGTTAAAAATGTAGAATTATTCAGTATATTAAAAGAGCTAGACCTAAATGCACCAGGGCTTGAGAATTGCTAATTTCTACTGGAACCAAACTGCTGCTGTAGGAATTGATGCTGAGTACATTGCGTATATAAATATCAAAAGAGGAGTGAAGCAGGACTATGTTACTTCAGCAGATCTCTTTAACAGATAAAGTGAAACAATGTTTAGAAATATGGAAGAGAGTTTCATTCTTAGAGTGAATGGGCAAAACAGAAAAATATCAGATATGCCGATGATATAGTCTTATTGGCAGATTAGGAAAAAGAACTTCAATTACAACTGGACACGATTGCGACTAAAAGCAAAGGTAAAGGGGTATCTCTAAGTGTTAAGAAAACAGAATGAATGGTAATATCTAAAAAATGCAAGAAACCCTATTTGCCATCTTATGAGTAAAGATGAGAAAATTAAACAAGTACAAAAGTTGCTTAGAATACAAAATTACATCCGATAGCAAATGTTGAAAAGAACTCCTTTTCTTCTTTATCTTCCGGCTGCTCCCTGTTAAGGGACGCCACAGCGGATCATACAGTTCCATTTTGTGCGGTCGGAAGCTTCTTCCCTTCTCACTCCCATCTCCCTCATGTCTTCTTCTATTGCATCCATGTAGCGTCTCCTTGCTTTTCTTCTCTTCCTCCTCTCTGGCAGATTCATGTCTAACATTCTTCTTGCGATATAGTTCTCTTTCCTTCTGATCGCATGTCCATACCATCTCAGTAATGTCTCCCTTTGCTTCTCGCTCAATCTCCTTACATGTGCTGTACCTCTGATGTATTCATTTCTAATTTTATCCAGGCGTATGACTCCAAGTGCCCTACTCTGCTTCATGTTTCTTCGTTGTTGCTACTGCCTCAAACCCATACAGTAAAGCTGGCCGCACTACCGTCTTATATATTTTTCCCTTTACTATTGGTGGTAGCTTTCTGTCACATAGTACGCCTATTACCTTCCTCCATCCTCCCCAACCTGCTTGTATTCTCTTCTTATTTTAAATGTCTAACAGAAATTAAACGTAGAATCGCAATAACACAAGGTAGTTTCAACAAATTAGTCCAATCCTAAAGAACAGAAACATCAAGATATCAACAGCAATAAAAAAGATGTAGAGTATAAGCTAGAGACAGCTAAGAGATGATTTTTATGAAGATGAATAAGACTCGTATAAAGGAAAAAGAAATAAAATAAAACAGTAATGAAGGAAGCCAATATGGAACAATTTTTGTTAAAATCCATTAGAAAAAGACAAATGCAGTTAGTAGAACACATAAAGGTCTTGAACAGCTAGCTTTGACTGAAAAGACAGAAGGCAAAAGAAGCAAAGAAAGACAAAGAATAACATACTTAATTCTGAGTGGAAGCACTTAGTGAATAAATCAAAATCTAGATTGCTGGAACTCTGTGTTAAATTTGTTGAAGTTACGCTTACATGAAAAGAAATAACACATAGTTCAGAAAAACCATAGTAAATTTCCAATTTTAATCGCAATGAAGTGCAAACCTTCCCTGGCTTGTGTACATTAGTCTTGTTTCACATTATACTTTTTGCACAAAACCTGCTAATGTTAGAAAGTTTGCAAAAAAGGACAGTATAATGGGCTGAACAGATTTGCACTCTCAAACACGAGAAACTCTGAAAAATAAATTAAAAGGTCAATCTCCGTCCAATTATCCTACCTTACCGAAGTGAGGTATCCTCTAGGACGTTGTCGACCAGTTTCTTCCACTCCTCCCGGTCTCATGTTGCACGTAGTAGTTCAAGTATGCTTGCTATTCTTGTTGCCCTCATCAATCCATATGTGTACTTCTCTCTTAGTCTTCCTCTGGCTTTGCTTCAATTTATCATACTGGTTGTTATCACATTTTCCAGCCCTTCTCTCCCCATTATGTGACCGAAAAATCGAAGTTGTCTTCCCCTGATGTTGTTCATAAGGCATCTATTCTCGCCAATACAATCCCACAAAGCCCTGAGTGTATTCTAATTAGTAACATGTAACCAGCAAGTGTTTTACTGCAAAAGCGAGTAGAAGTAGTGAGATCAATTGCATTTATTGGGAGATCTTAGAGGTGCTGAGAAGAGCTTATCCCAAATGTGAAAATATAGCAATTTTTACTATACTCATTACCTTGCGAGTCTCTCATTGTTCACTAGAGTATGTTTTAATGTCAAAACTAAATCCAGCGCTAGAATAATAGGAAGACAGCTACATGCCAAATTCAGAAGAGTGTTTCACAGAATAATAAACACAGATAAGATCAAAATACTATGCTTGATTTATGTGTATGGGAAAAAAAGGGTAACAATTCGTTGTTACTCATTTTTGCTCAGCTTCCTAACATAGAAGCTTATTATGGAATAGAAATAGAAAATGACCTTTGAACATTTCAAGATTATGCAGAAGGGTTTACTTTTGAAAAATCATATAAATTGTCTTGCTGTTAGTAATAGAATTATTTGACTGGTTTTAATGAAAGTTATAATTGTTTCTTGGTGTATTTCAAATTCTTTCTTAAGTTATTCTTTCATTACTTTGGCAAGTACTCTGATGACTTGTCTTCTTTAAGTCCAGATCACTTTGTGCCTTCTGTTTGACTCGCTTATATATATTTTTAGATGTTTATAGACCCTTATAGATATTTATGAATGTTTATAGAGGTGATTTAGACCGTTCGAAAGGCAGAGAAAGACGAAGGTATCGACTCTGTGTCAGACACCTTCAAACTCTGCAATGCCACCTACCAGCCATTCGCTTTGCCGCTAAAAGACAATTGCATTTCTTCAAGACATCTACTGCTATAATCGGTTAAGAAAAGAAAACAAAATGAAGAGAAAGCTACACTGCCCTCTGGATTACGGGAGAGAGAATTTTCTCCTAAGAGAACAGAACACATTTAAAAAGTGGAGCAGTAATTAAGTTGCCAAAATGCAAAAAGCTATTGTAAATCATTAATAAATCAGAACCTCTATATTTTTGTGAAAAAATAGACTCTCAAACTTGCTTAGAATAGCTAGATTTGGCAACAGAGACCAGCCGTTCACAAGCATTGCTAGCCTGTCCCTCCCGCCTCTGAATTACGAAACCTTTTGAGAAAATATAGAGCCTGTGTATGATCACAAGCAAGAGCAAAATTTTAAGTAACTTCTCCAGGCCTGCCTGTCTTACCACAGTGACTTAATCAGGTCATATTATCTTTGAACTCAACAGGGACAAATATATTAGGAGTGTGATGCTTGTCCAAGGCCTTACTAATGGAGTCTAATATTGTCTCAATAACTGAGCAAGAATCAGGAAAAGGAGTTTGATCAAAGAAAAACTGGTAAAAAGTGGTATGAGGAGGAGAAAATCCAAAGTACGAAAGGCTTATCTTTGGGTTTAAGTTCTTGTACTCTAACAGATGGAAGATCCTGTTGAGAATAAAAAGCAAGACCATGAAAATGAGTTGTGGAGTCTAGTCAAAAAAGGTAAATAACCATCAAGATGATGTCTATTTCTACCACAGTCTTGCAGTCTTTTTTCACAAAGCGCAAGAATGTGAGCAAGGTCAGAATGCAGGTAAACCATCACAAAAGATAAAATAGAACAAAGAGCTCTGACATTACTGAAAGCTGGGGAGACTGAATTTGTTGTAGAAAACAGGTTTTTCCGAACCCTTTGTAGAGCCAGCAATACCTATCTCAATACCTATATCTCGCGTCTATACTCTCAGATGAAGATTCAGTGTTGGGTCAAAAGATTTTTCGCACCCCACGAGCACTAAAGTCTGGCCGTGTACTGGGAGCCATTCGTTTGATTAGCACTGTCAAAAATTAAATATGAAATATAAACAGATGTCTGAAACCACAACGCAGACCCAGACCATCTTCAAACAGACTAATTGAGCCATGTGAGAATAAGGAAGGCATTTAAGAGAGTGAAAACAGACACTGTCCTCATTAAAAAGGGATGGTAATAATGTGCCATCATTTTTTTTAGAGACATTATCTCCAGAAGGGTAACCAACTTAGGCTAAAAAGGCTCTAATCTCCAAGAGATAGACTTACCCGAATCATACTTCAACCCTGTATTTCAAGGTATATTGGTAGCTACCCAATATTTTTGTAATATAAGTCTGGTTAGAGCTATCATGTCGTCCAAAGTAAGATTTTTCATCAAAGTTTACAAACATAGTCTTTGGCAGAATAAATAAAACAAATAAGTTCTGTCGTAAAAATGGAGAAAAAGAACCAAAAATTGACTTAAAATTGTTACTTTGTCAGTCACGTTAGTTAATTCAATTATTGTTACAATAGTGATTTGGTGGGTAAGATCATTTTCAGTTATTATTAGCAATCATTATGACTTTTTATGTATCAACATCAGGGTTGATTTTGAGAAAAGTTTTTCACACTTGCCGATCCTGGCTGGCATGGCCATCGTTTTGATAGGATTAGTTGACCAACTGATATTCAATTTCGAACAAGATATTTACACCAATCATAGAGGAATAAATGCTCTTTCGTTTGATACATAATTTATTGGGGCAAACAAATTTTTTATGGGACAAAAGTCTACTTAATCTTTGGGGGGAGGGGGAATAGACAACAAGTACCTAAAAAGGTCTCAGTCAAGCGAGTCTGAAGAGAAAATATTCTTCTTTTTTGAAATAGCGTGTTTGCAAAATCCAGATCAATTAATATTTTTACTCTTGCTGGACGTTTCCTGACTTGTTTTAACTGAACCAGAGTGAAAATCGATTTAGACTTTTTGTTCTCATGTCATTTCAAGTACTTAAAATAGATGTTCTCTGTAAATGTGATTTTTTTTCTTCTAAAGACGTGGATGGTTATGCGGTATTAAGTGGCTTGTTAAAAATTGACAGTGAAGATCTACATTTAGAGGGATTTCGTATAAAGTAATTTCGTATAAACTAACAAAATAGCTCTTTATGTATTGGAAGATTACTTTTAGCCAAATACTTGACACATTTTGTGTTTCTAGGTGTAACTTGTTCGAATTCAAAGAAGACTGTATAAACGTAGTCAAACAGAGAAATTTTGCATATAGAATTCCCGGATAGAATTTTCTCTTCGTGTATAGCTTTCTTCACGTACATAGATAGTCTCATACCTAAAGTCTCTTTCAAAAAATAACAAAACTGCTAAACAGAACGCAAGCGGTCGATGTCACTTGACGTGAAATAAACAAATATTGAGGTGATTCCCTTACACCCGAAGCGGATGATACTCTTACTCCAGGTCTCTTTTTCTTAAAATCAGTATACAATTTGGTTTCATAGATATGTGCACTACATCTTCACACGTTTAAACTTGTCGATTTTTATCGATAAATTTGTACCCCGTGTTGTGTTTTTGATTTGACCAGATTTGTCACTTATTAAAGAGACATTCAAAGAATTACCCATTGGTAATTTTTGGATAGCATAAAAATATGCAATAAAAGGCCAAAGGCTAAAAAAGTACCTTGGAATCAATATCTGTCAAATCGAGGCTCTTCTGAAGGGTCCAGTTAAAAAAAATCAATACTAAATTATTGTTTGTTATTAATTCTCAAGCATTAAATCTAACGTCAAAAGTAACTATACCCCAAGAATTGCAAAACTGTGCAAAGGATAAAAGAAGTGTTTCACAGAGTGAGAAGATCTGTTGCGATGTTGATGTTAAATATAAATATGCTTTTGAAAGAACCAAAACTATTCCCCATCAGTTAACAGAACAAAATGGCTTTTAATGAAATCACTTGACTTACTTGACCTAAGCCTGTTCACTCTGGCATAGAGCATGGGCCGCTAACAATGTCCCTCCATCTACGTCTGTCCTGGGCTGTGGTCATGATGATGTGCCAACTATGTCCGCTGTCTTTCATCTCCTGTTCTAGACTTCTACGCAAGGTGGGTCTAGGTCTTCCTCTTTTCTGTCTGCCTTGAGGGTTCCATCGCAAGACTTGCCGAGTAATGTTGCCCTCGTCTTTCCTGAGGGTATACCCGATCCATGTCTATTTCCTTTTCCTTATTGATTGCTAATACGGTCTGGCCACCAAATTTTCACGATCCGTCAGAGACATCTGTTGATGAATGACTGGATTTGTCGGTCTGTCACCTTTGTAGTGCGCCAAGTTTCAGCTCCATACATCAGTACAGATTTCACATTTGAGTTGAAGATCCTGAGCTTTGTTTTAGTAGCTATCTCTCTTGACCGCCACACTTTGTTGAGGAGGGTGAATGCTGTCCTTCCTTTGGCTATTATTGTGTTGATGTCTTGTTGGGCCCCGCCGGTCTCATCTACTATGCTTCCCAGACAAGTAAATGACCTAATCTCTTCTATATCCCCGCTTGTTAACCTAATGCTGTCATCCTTCTTTGCATTTATTCTCATGACCTTTGTCTTGTCCTTGTTTATTCACAGTCCAACTTTTGATGCATTTGCTTCCAAGATTGAAGTCTTGTCTTGCATCTGTTGATGTGTGTGTGATAGTAGAGCAATCTCATCCGCAAAATCTAGCTCGTCTAGCTGGCGCCAAAACGTCCACTGAATACCATTCCTTTTGTCCTTTTATGACTCCTTTATTATCCAGTCAATTGCCAAAAGGAAGAGAATTGGGGAGAGAAGACATTCCTGTCTAACTCCAGTCTTGATGCTGAATTTCTCTGTTGCAGTACCTTTATGAAGAACCTGATACATCATACCCTCGTATGTGTTCCTAATGACAGCTATGTATTTCTGTGGAATCCCATAATGCGCCATCAACCCCCATAGTACCTGTCTGTCTAAACTATCAAAAGCTTTTTTGAAGTCTATAAAGTTCACATACAGTGAGCTGTTCCACTCAAGAGACTGTTCTATGATGATCCTAAGAGTGGCGATCAGGTCAGTGCAAGACCTTTCGTTCCTGTAACCTCCCTGCTCATCTCTGAGCCAATTGTCAACAACCGTTTTCATTCTGTTTAGTAGAACTTTGTTGAAGACCTTCCCTGGAACAAATAGCAACATTATTACTCTGTAATTCTTACACTGACGCAGGTTTCCCTTCTNGACAGCTATGTATTTCTGTGGAATCCCATAATGCGCCATCAACCCCCATAGTACCTGTCTGTCTAAACTATCAAAAGCTTTTTTGAAGTCTATAAAGTTCACATACAGTGAGCTGTTCCACTCAAGAGACTGTTCTATGATGATCCTAAGAGTGGCGATCAGGTCAGTGCAAGACCTTTCGTTCCTGTAACCTCCCTGCTCATCTCTGAGCCAATTGTCAACAACCGTTTTCATTCTGTTTAGTAGAACTTTGTTGAAGACCTTCCCTGGAACAAATAGCAACATTATTCCTCTGTAATTCTTACACTGACGCAGGTTTCCCTTCTTTGTTAACTTTACTATATGCCCTTCTTTCCAATCTTGAGGTACTTCTTCTTCCCACATGTCTTCAAACAGTGGCCCAGCATGTCTGCTGAAGTGTCCACATTTACTTTCAGTGCTTCAGCTGGGATCCCATCTGGTCCTGCTGAGTTGCCATTTTTTAGTGTCACGATGGCCTTTTTGATTTCCTCCTTGGTGGGGCTGTGTATTGGTATTTGCAACATTTCTTCCGCCGGAGTGATATTTGGTCCCTCTTTGGGTGTTGGCCTGTTCTGCAGCTCACTGAAGTGTTCTTTCCATCGGTCTGTCTGTCCTTCCAATGTTGTTATAGTGACACCATTCTTGTCCTATACTGGCTTTTCTGGGGCCCTCCTGTTTCCTGCTAGGATTCTGATGATGTCATAAAACTCCTTCATATTTCTCTGTCCTGTTGCTGTCTTTGCTCTGGTTGCCAAGTCGTTAACAAGAGCCCTCTTGTCCTGCCTAACATTCTGTTTCACTTCTTGGTGCTTTTGTCGATATTCTTCTTCAAGCCTCGCCATTGTTGCTTTTGTCCAGGAACTATTTAGTGAGTTTTTCACCTTCTTCCGCTCATCCATCTTATCTAAAGTTGTCTGTGATATCCACGGGTTTGTATTGTTTCTTTACTCTACCCAGTTCTTCTTCGCATGTTGCCTTCCAGTTCTCCTTGACCCTGCTTCAATATCCCTCTATAGTTTCCTCGTCTGTAACCACTTCCTACAGAACCTGAAATCTGTTTCTCAAACCCATCCGGTATTGTTGCAGATGCTCCTGCTCCTTTAATTTCTCAATGTTGAATTTCACCATTGTGAATGAATTAGTGCACCATTTAAGCTTCAGTTGTAGCTTTCCTTCCGCCAGGTGATGATAAGAAGCTGCATCTGCTCCTCTCTCACTGCGAACGTCAAGGAGAGATCTTCTGAATTTTTTGCTTACACATATGTGATCAATCTGGTTTTCAGTATTTCCGTCGGTTGACACTGTGTAGCAGTGGTTGTCCTGTCCAATCTTTGCGTTGAAATCCCCAATAAAAATAACCATCTCTCTCTCTCATGGAAACCATTTACCACTGTCTGAAGCCTGTCATAAAATTCCTCCTTGACATCCAAGTCTACATCATTAGTTGGGTCATAACACATTATGGTTTTAAGTGTGATTCTCTTGTTTGATGTCCTGAATTTAGGGAGCTATCATCCTTGAGTTGATTGGCTCCCATTCTATAAGGGCTTGTGCTGCTTCTCTTGACAACATTATTCCGACTCCTTCCGTGTGTAGTGCATTTTCTTCTTCATGACCTGCATAGAGCAAGGCCTCCCCTGTGCTTAGTCTGGTTTCCCCAGAGTTTGTCCACCTGGTCTCACCTAGACCTAGCACTTGCAATTTCTCGCTCCTCATCTCCTTTGCTACATTCCCACTCTTTCCTCCTTCGTACATAGTTCGCACATTCCATGTTCCGAATCTGATTGGCTTCCTTGTCAAAAGGAAATTCCAGCTTCTAGCTTCCCTAAGGCTTTCACTAGCTGACATCAAATTTCCTCTTGGAGGAGCTCCTCGGCAACTGTTGCCGGTAGTGTTGTTGATTGTTTGCATTTCTGTAATCCGTTTTATCCACTGATGGGGGAACTGCCCATCAGCTTTACCAGAGCCCTGTTAGCCAGCGTTTCCTATTTCCACCTCCCACGACAGTGACGTAGGTTTGGACTTTGGGAGGCAATGAAATCACTGGTAAAGAAATAATTTAGCTGTTTTTGCTTAGATGAAGTACACTGCAGGAAGATCGTTTTTTGACATCTGGGTGCTATGGAGACATTTGAGATCGAAAAGAAACCGGAAACAGTTGATACGACCACATTGGTTATTGCGGAAAATCTCTTCATAGCTGGCCTGGCTGGAGGTTTTATTTTATTGGTTTTATTGGTAGCTTACATACTATTATAAAAGTGTCTCTGGCCTGTTACAATGTAGAATACATATTCAACCTCCATATCTGCCATTTAATAATGTGTGAAATACAATATGGATCCCTAAAAGAAAAAAATTGAGTCAAAGGCGTTTTCTCCATTTCAATTTTTTTCACCACTTTTAATATGGTCATCTTTTGTGAGTTTGAATGGAACCACGGAAGGGCAGTGGAAAACAAGAAGAAAAAGACGCATTGCACGACGCACGGCGCAAACATAAACATATTGCGTTTATTAACATAAATTGGGGATCTTCTCTATGTTCCAAATTTCAAGCCAAAATGTACAACCATTTTGTGTTCTATCTGTCCGTGTAACCCCTAGTATCTTTCTGACGAGCTTTATCATGTCATGAGTCGTAAGCTTTTTCAGGCAGAAAAAAAAGGTTACTACTCATGACATGATAAAGCTCTTACATCTATGGCTTCCTCTGAGTCCACAAAGTTCAGTATTTTCAAGATTATTCTGAAACTTCATTTTACTTCTTCAAGTCTCACTTAGAGTGCAGTATAGATGGTGATACCCTGTACAACTAAAGCTTGCTCTTGATGCTAACCCGTTTAGATTTCCAGATGTGTTGCATTTCCCGCAAGGTTGCATTTGCCCTGACTAGTCGGTTACTGACATTCGATTCGATTTCTCCTGTCTTGGTGCTAGCACTTTCCAGATTATGTAAATTTGTCTACATGTTCAAGGACATTACTTTCAATGTTACAGGTGCCGCTCTCGTATCTTTTATGTGTAGAATCTTACTTTGGTTTTCGTTGACGTTAAGGCCAACATTACTGGAAACGGTGTTTATATCTGATGAGATATGATTTTGTTTGATATGTACCGTTTCCTTTAATATACTAGGTTAAAATAGGATATAAATCTTTTTCTCTTAGAATTTTTTGAAATAACTTTTCACTAACGTATTAAATTCTATTATTTATTCCTCTTAGTTAAATCAGTACAGGGGTTAACAAAATCCTCTTCAAGGCACATAGTGTCACGCTAAAGTTGAAAAATTGGTCATAAGAGTAATTACAGTGGTGTTGTGATGGACTGATTGAAAAATGTTTATATACCAATATGAATACCAAGCAAACGAACTCCCATTAAGACAAGCATAATGCAGATTCTATCATAACGCTCGAATATTCTATTCTCGAGCTCGAGGGGTCTTAGCGTGACTTTTGCCTTGTTCATTTCATAATGGCTCGATAACTTTGTGGAAATTCATTGAGATATTATACGTCATCGCGATCGGGTGCATTTGTGACATCGTTCACGACGACCGACTTATAAACCAAATTTCTTCTGGGTAGCAGGCACGCAGACAAGCAGGCGCGTTCACTTACCCCAATTACTTCTTCATTTTAGTCCTTTCTTTGCAAAGACCAGAAATCAGCGCCTGTGCTTCTACTTTTCAGTTGTTTTTTTTAGCCCAAAATAAAAAATTGGAAGAGTTGGAGTAGAATTAACATGTGTTCTAGATGTATTTCCATAGACAGTCTTGTTTTTACCTGATTGATGATAGTCCTTGGAATATTTTCTTTGATGATCTAATCAGTTCTTGGATGCAGATCCAGATAATTCAAATATCTACAAAATCCTTAGCCAGAATTGCCTTAAAATTAAAAAAAATTTCCTGATAACGTATATCATACTTTTAGCTCCTCTTTTGACTTACTTCTGGATGAAACTTCACTTAACCTCCACGCGGTTTTCAAATCCTTAGTGTTTGTTTTGAACCATTTGTAACCTTTTATGCAATGAAATAGATATTCTTTGGGGTTCACTTCTGTTATAGCTAAAATGATCGATATTCAGCACGTCTTGTGTTTTGTTTGTTGTATTTTCATCTGAGAAGATTAGTCTATTATCAAGCATAATCTTGTCTGTATAGTTGTATACAAAAAGAAGCTTAGATAAAATCTTTTTTACAGATCAAGACTCCTATTATTGTTGAGACAGCTTCGGACCAAGTTGACGTTTGGCTCAAGTTAGGTTTTCATTCATTCATTATAACTACGCATTCGAGAGAACGTATTTGCAGGATGCGTAATTCTTATGTTTCATTATTTTAGGCAAGTCTTTTCGTTTAATTCCTGGATTTGTTTCTGGGAAAGCCCATTTTTTGCAGGAGTCAAGTACAATTCTTCTTTTCGTTTCATCTCCTCAATTTCAAAGGATTCTTCTTAAAAAGAGAGCAACAAAATATCTGATTAATTTGTTAAACTACCAAATTTCCTCGAAAGATCCCCCGAGGCGTTTATTTCAATTTTGGCCTTCAGGGGGGGAAGGGGGAAATGTTGATTCGAAAGGGCGTTGATTAAATTATCAACTAAATGGATGGTTACCTTACTTAACAAACTTTAAAATTTGTCTAATTTCAGCATCAAGTTTTGCTTACAATTTTCTCAATAAGTTCTATTCAGAGAAACAATTTAGCTTTAAAAAACAATGATACCAGTGGCATAAATCCAGGGGAAAGGAGGGAGTGGGCCTTTCCAAAATTTTAGGACAAAAGATTTTGTGTGAGGTATTATTACCGTTTCCTTTCAAAGAAATGCTGATCGTAGCCCTTGGATAAAAATCACTCTGTAGTCCTGTTAATGCATCATACTAAAGCCACTCTATTATCGTGTTAAGATCTGGCCCAAAATATTGCTAATGACCTTTATCTACGTAAGCAAAGTGATCTAGTCCTCTTGACGCACCCGTCCGTTGTAATCCCTGTCTTCTGCTGGGTTCATCAGATGGCGGTGCATATCAGTAGTTCATATTGCTTACTGATCAGCATAGAACATAGTCATTGTTTTACTATATACCTCACATTTATCATTTTCTTCTGGCCTAACTATGTACTTGTCATAGTTGCTTATGTTTTGTATGGCGTGGTGACCAATACATCTCTGCCAATGTACCACAGCTACGAGCTCCCTTAAAAAAAACTATGTCCTGTCTGTCGAAAAGTGAAGAAAGTATGATTTGTAACGACCTATCATAAAGATGTCTTCACAGACATCTTTATAATAGACAGATTTTAAGAACTGGGTAAGGGCATCAGAAAAAATGTGGGTTTTGCATCATGAAAGTGAAACACACAAAGCAGCGACTCTACGGCTCAACACCATCCCGTATACTACTCAGGACATATATGTGATAATTGATATTAGTGTGGAACAGGAAAAGTAATGAAACAGGTTGATGTTTGGTGAAAGTTTGCAGTCACGTCAATTCCATTTATGGCAAAAAGTGATTCGTGGTTCATGGATTCACAACAGAGGAATCAAGGACAGTAAATTTAGTACTTTCCTAAGGTTTAGCAATTCAAGCAAAAAATATCTGGATATCGAGAAATTGGTTAGTAAAAAGTATAATCAGTTTATATCTTTGACAACTCAAAATGAACTTATTCAACTATTTGGTTTACATATAATCCTAGCAGTTATTGACAAACTAAAGAATTCCGATTCTACACGAGGTACTTTGTATCATGTCTAACAAAACAAGTGCTATATCTGGACAAGAACAACGTTTTATTTGTAATAGATTGTTAGATGATGAACTATTGGCCCATTATGAGTACTCAGTCATCAAGGCAATGGATTATTTAAAACCAAAACATATTTTAGGTTAGATTTTAGATTTTCTAAAACGAGGTGACTTTGGTATCCAGAGTGTAAGTGGGTGGGTGGGTGGGGGTGTTATGATGGAAGGAGGGTTATGATATATAGTAGCAGTCATGAAGGGAAAGATTAAGGGTGTAGTAACGACCATCAAAAACAAAATGGATCTTGGTTATGTACACTGTCATGGACATTCTTTTAATTTGGCATGCGGTAATATTACAAAAGAGAACTTACAAGACTTATTCGCAAGTGGCCCAAGAATAAGTTCAAATAATTTAGAGCCTCTCCAAAATGGACCTGACAATTCATATACAGGACTGCATGACATGCCCAACAAAGTGGACGGTAAAAGTAAAAGCTTCTGAAGGCATCCTCAATAACTTTGAAGATATCTAGGGTCTCCTAAGTATCATTACTGATGAAGAGCAAAGGATAAGAAAAGCAGACATGATAGCTAAGACGAAAAAGTACAAGTATTTGTTCCGGTGAAAGCTAATTCTCTAAGTATGAAACAAATTGATAAGTTTAGCCAAGCTCTGCAAGACCCAAGTCTGTTCATACGTGAATCTTATGAAATTGAAAAATAAACATTGAACACGCTGAAACTGGATCGAAATAACGATTCATTTGAATTGCTTTTTAACCTTACTGAGCAGTTCTACAAACTCTATGATAGATGAAACAACTGTAGTTAGAAAAAGAAGTGTACCCATCAAGATCACCGAACATGGTGTAACAGCAATCCCTTATTTCCTGATTCTTCAAGAGATTTCTACAAGCTTATATATAACAAAGGTAAAATATTAGATATTTACACCCATACCCATATGGTCTATAGGTCAATATCATAATATTAACATGGCTTTCAGATATTTATATATGGCACATAACATATAAAGATATATGGGTTTTTGTCATTTAGAAAGCTATATATTCTCAGAGACATCGTAGAAAATGTCCTTTGGCCTGTTCCTGTCCTCTGGCAGCTATTTGGGGCCAGCTGAGTAAAATTAGAACTGTAAATCACGTTGATATATAACTTTTTTAGACATAGCCTAAAAGAAACTTCACCTCTTTTTTAGCACTTGTTGTCTTTAATGAAAAGTATGTTCACATATAATGAGGTTAGAAAAAGAAGGCAACTTATGCAAACCGATTCACCAATATTTCTACCCATTGTCATCACTCACTTAAAGGCTAGAAGGAGAGGAATGTTGCAAATATTAGCTGAACAAAACTTGTAAATCCCTGTAATTTATCCACCATGTAATGTACTGCATTTTAAAAAATTGTTCTCTTTATAGCTCTATAAAGAATTTTGATTCAAGACTCTTACGCCTTTCCGAAATTTAACCATGCAAGAAGCTTTAAGAAAAAGAAGCTATAGAGGAATTTGTTGTCTCCTGCAATCAAGCCTGCAACAAGCTCTAGTTTAGTCTACTGCCGCAGGAGCTGCCATTGTCATATCCCTGGCAGACGTTTCTCCCAACCGCATCAGTTCTATAGAATTGTCGAATCTGTACCACCGATCCATTTAAATCTCTACGAATTGCACAACGAGAGTGCTCACTGTCAATATTATCTCCAAAAAAGAAGCCATTATTGTTATCTCAAGTACAATTTAAAATTTTTAACGCTCTTTTTATACGGACTCAAAACTTTCTTGAATATCTGCTTTCCTGTGAAAATATGAAATTGGGTGTCTCGAGGCCTTTTCTTTATGAAAATTTTCTGTCCAATTTTTTTTGTGGAAATTCATTTCCTTTGGCCACTTTCACACTAAAATGGTGGTTTCGTTTTTCAACTGGAATGAGCACCATCAGGAAAGAATAGTTCGATTTCGAGCAGTCGTAGCCCTCTTCACCAGCTCTCTGCAGATGTTCCGCTCTTTGGGCAACTCTCGTTGCTTCTGCCATTGTCAGTCCACAAAGATCTTTGATAACTGCCCGTAAGAAGAATATTTTCAAGACTGTTATGCCTCAAAATGTGGCCTATGAAGGACAGCTGGCGTGCTGGTATTGTGTTTAACAAAGCATCTTCGCAGTTGATCTTTTGCAATACTGACCCTGTCTGTCCAACTTGTAAGAAAAATTCTGCGATAACACCACAGTTCAAAGCTTTTATAGATCTTTTCTGTCTGATGTCTTTAAGACCCAAAATTCTAATCCATAAGTTGCTGGGATGATAGGGGATCAAAAACCAAAATAGAACTATAAGAATACCCATAAAACGTATTTCAAAAACACTAAGTAAACTATTTAATTTTGATTGGATTTTTGAAGATACCAATCACCCAAAAAGCTCTCTTTTCTTTTGGTTGCAATGGCGACTCGTTGTTAGCTTCTTAGTTATATTTAAAAGTACAAACTGCCTTTTTCCAGTTTATAAATAAAAAATGATAAACTGAGTGACTTCCATGAGCTTCTTTCATTCTTAAAACCGAGTTTGACCATAGAGTGTATGATTGTTTACAACTTTTTTGAGACCTGGTAGATTTAGAGTTAAAACCCAGTTAAACCACACTGAGTATGTTTTGCGGTTTATTTTTCATTTTTCAAAATCCCCTAGAGCTTATCTTTAAAACAGAAATAAAAAACAGTGAAAAAAAGACTGAACAATTACTCTTGAACTGTGAATGAAATGTTCTAGCTGATAAGATGGGTACAGGGTAGCAAAAAAACAATTAAAAAGGTTACTGAAGAACCCAAGGATACTTTACAAATCCCCAAGCCAGTCACTGAGTAACTTTGTTTGACATCAACCATTCTCCAATTCTGGAACTTAGATCATTCTGCAGAGTTTTAATTGTTCTACAGGGTTTTTGTCTTATATGGAAACAGTAAACGTTAACATACTGATATATTCCTTTTTTTGAAGGGAGTACAAATGAAAAAAGATAAGCAGACGGTAGTCTTTTTGAAATACGAAGAAATAGGTCCCTGATATAAGTAACTGTTGATTTAACATTGAGTTGATAATAACTATGCATACATATATATATATATATATATATATATATAAGATATGATAAGTTGGAAAGAATCAAAAAACTACACAAGCCATTTCGACAAGCCTGTTTCGTGATTTTATTCACTTTTCAGGAAATGTTTTCAGGAAACATTTCCTGAAAAGTGAATAAAATCACGAAACAGGCTTGTCGAAATGGCTTGTGTAGTTTTTTGATTCTTTCCAACTTATCATATCTTATATTACGCTCTGCATTTATGTATTGAGCACTTTAATACGGATAACCGAATCGAAAGCTTTATATATATATATATATACAGATCGTTAATAAATCAAAAAGACAAGTTTGCAATTACTTACCATTTTATGTTTTTACAATTTTCAAACTGCCATAAATACCCATTCATATTTAATCTTTTGTAGTTAATCCGGAAGACATTTCCAAGAGGAAATACAATAGCTATTTTACATTGCCGACTATAATCTTATTTCTTTGGCAGCTTATTTCCTTTGTTAAGAATGCCAAAGGGCTGTGCTCCTACGTTTTCTCGAATAGGCAAACGTCACACTTTTTTGTTCCATAACTGTGTGCAATTGCCTTCTTAACTGTTTTCCATCGAATAGCAAATTTGTTTTTAAGCCTCCAAAGAGTTTCATTTCTTCGGCGTGTTAAAGTTAGCGGAATGACTTTGTGTGGTTGTATATACATATGTGTATATATATGCATATATAAACATATCAATATATCTAAAAATAAATATGTAAATAGGTAAAAATATATATACAAATGTGTTTTCATATAAAATCAAATCCTATTTGCAGTGGTGGCTTTTATTGATAATTACATCTGAACAAATTAAAATTCAGAATCGCTTGTCCAGACTTTGATATAGAGTAATTAATATACTCTATTTTGATGTAGGCCTATTGATTATACTCTATTTTGATTCAGATTAATTGATTATACTATATTTTGATACAGAGTAATTAATACACTGTTTTGATGTGGATTAATTAGATTAATAAAGTTAAGTTTCAACAGTGTAAAGCAATGTAAGAGGTCTCCTTTTGACATTATGGCGAGTGCCAACAGAATGATATTTTTGGTCAACTTAACAGTAAATTTAATTGCGATATGGTAAGTACTTTGCGTTAGACTAAGAATACAGTTACTTAAATAACTTCAATGAAATATAAAAATATTTCGGACCTATCACCCATCCTCATTATACTATACTTAAACAAAAATATTCGGTGATTTCATCTTTAAATATATCATTTTAATATTCGATACAACCACAATAAGACTGAAAAAAGGAGCTATTGGAGTTTATGATTTGTACTTGACACCATTGCACAATTCCCAAGGATATGTATATATTAGCACCACAGGGTTACATTTTTTATTTAAAGTTCTCTGTTGAGGTTTTCATCCCAGATGTTAAAATGTGCTTTGATATATCTGACAGAGAGTATTTCCAATGTGAGGTGGAATTGATTATATCGATTTGGTTTTGGTAAAATTTCCATATCATTTTTTTGTAAACTTGAGATTTTGCGTCGTTCACTGTGATTTCTGATCGCTTTTTCCTTTTTTAGTCTGCTTTTATTGAACCGAGTAAGAAACAAAGCAGGCTTAGCAGCCTGGGCTTGATAATCTATAAACAACTAGGCCTTCTTTGAGTGGAGGCTTCAAAATTAGCAGGAAGGTTTTAAGCTTCGATAGAGTCAACATTGATTGTGTTAGTGGTTTCAAGATATTCATCTCTTTTTATCAAATGGCCTGTCTATATCCCACTGTATTGTATCACTATCCCATGCTTCGCATGCTTTCACTTTGGTTTCGTAGTTTTGGTGTTGTCGTCGAACATTGGGTTGGATTTTTTACCTTATCTATGTAATCCATAGGGCGCTTAAAGGGTATTATTTGTCTTCAAGCATTTCTTTCGTCTTGTGCAAACAGTGATAAAAATTACTTCAAGTGTCACAGGCCCTGTAAACAGGAAGTACAAAATCCTGTAGTGTTATGGTCCCAGAGCCCTGCAGTTCAGAAGTAAATTGGTATTGTTTATTTAGCAATAACAGGATGAAGATAACTTACCATCTTGTCGCTTAATACTAAGATCTAGAAAACACAACCTCTGTTCATTTTCAACTGCTAACGTAATTTTTGAATTTCGATTTATTAATTTCTTTCAACTTACTATCGACTCTGTTAAACTGTATTCACCGATAAAGACCATCCATTAAATGTTCGCCTAGTTTTGCACAAGCTCATATGGCTGGTTTTAACTTTGAAGAACCATATATTTGATAAGGATGGGCTTGAAAAGAACCCATATTTAAAACCTTCACTCGATGATAGTTTCTGTCATGGGTAGCCAAAAAAACTTTCGTTGATGATATTTTGGGACGTTTGATTATACCCTTAAAAATGTGAGGATCTTTCAATTCTTCACGATACAGTCTGTCTGCCGTGATCGGAATCGCTTCCATTACGGGAACATTAGTATCTAACTGAGTAACGTCAAAGAAAACTATCAGTTCGCCCTTATCAAATGTGACATTCTGTACACTTCTCAATATTTTCTTTAAGAAGCTCTAAATCATAGCCTCTGGTATTATTAAATAACACTGGACTTAAAGGTGCGCAGTGGGAAGCACATTATTAATTCGTTATTCTTTTAAACAAATTTTCTTAGCATTTTGACGTACTTTCGTAAAATGATGCTAAAGTTAGAACTCGTTAATTTTTGGGTGTGTGTATCACGTTTCATAAGACAAATCCCGGTTCCGTTGTCAAATAGAATAGCTGGCAAGTTATTTTCCTTTAAAAACCGTTTTGTTAATATTGTGTCTCTAAACCTAATTTAAGCAACTTTTAACATATTTCAACGTATCTAGGTTACTTTCATTTTATGTCTCTTTTGACATCTCAGTCCTTTTTAGACGATTTAACAATAAATCTATTTCACTTAATAGTTATAAACCAAGGATTAAACTTGTCCAACACAGGACTCCTGGAGGTTTTATATCGTTACCAAATACTTAAACAGTGTCATTAATTGAAAAATGTAAAGGTAATGAACTTGGTAGAAGCCATTGATGCAGGAGCTTTTCATGTCATATGTCAAAAGATATTCTTCCATCGTCATTCTCTGACGATTGGAGATGTATCTCTTGAAATGCAGCTCAGAAAAACATTACGACTCATGATATGATAAAGCTCCTTAAGATAACCTTGGGAAGACTTGACTCTACTTTCAGTGTTATAAGTAGCTGCGTCTCCAGGAAAATTGGCTTTCTCCTCCAAATCTTTATCATCATCATAATCATTAAGAATGAACACGCCTTAGACACTGGTGTCCATCTTCTTTCTGTCTGTCTTTTCCTCCTGGTTTTTTCTCTCTGTTTCCACTCTTGTTATCTGTAAAAGCAGTTTACCGTACTGTCCAGGTTTTAAGTCGATGATTATTTCCGATAATTTTCAATTCTAAAAGATCATCTCGGCATTTTCACTCAGAACAAAATGTCAAACATTAATATAACATGTAAAACTACCTGGCCCACACGGCACATTGGGGTCAATAACTTCGCGTAAAATGTCGGTTCAAAACATTGAAAAAACATTAAGTTAACATGTGAAATTTCTGCATTATCAATTCTGAAAGGCATGCTTGGCCAAATAGGGACAAATTCTTTGTTGTCATCGTCACAGAAGACCAAGTTGAACAGCGAAAACCAATAACAAGGTATTTTCAGCACTTTTCAGGAGGAGTAAACCTAATTTTTGAAGTCTGTCACGGTATCAAAAGAATTTTTGGGACATCTTTATTCAATTATAAACAATATTTGATTTGCATTGTGTTGCAATCATCTGCCACTTGAATTGCGCGCAGACAAGAAGACGGAAAAAGAATGAATACAAGTAGACTTTCCCGAAAGAATGTGGTACCTCTCACTTAACTGAGATTCGGTTACTATTGATTGATGATGTGTGCAGGCTGGGTTATTACTTGCTCCAAAGTCATGATCAGTTGCACATGTCATCTGCAGCAGCCAGGACTGAAGCATGGTTCCTCAAGTAGTTGTCACTTGATAGGTAAGAGTGAATTTTAAGAACCATAGCTTTTTTCAAAAATCCATTTTAGTTAAGTGTAACCTGTTCATTTAACATGAAACGAAACAAAAAGCCTCAAAAAAACCCCAAATTAATCGTGGAACTCTTTTAAGGTTCTGAGTACCTTCTCACATTATATGAATTGAATGTTTCAAGTCTACGTTTAAGTCCTATCTCTTGACGTAAGCCTTTTCTTTCTCATTCCTTTTGTTTCTTTTCTTCCCCTGTTATTTCTTCACGGTTCCACACCCTTTGTGGCATTCTGCCTTGTGCGGTTCTTAATCATAATAAAAATCGTACAATTAAGGGCAGACTATGTGCAATCCAAAATTATTTCGGGTAGTGTTGAATTGTCTGATACTTTCTCTCTGCTTAGGACTTTTAAATATCAATTAACAGATCTGTTTTATGTCCTACTTTTAGCTGTGTTAAAGTTTGTGATACCATAACAGAGTGGGTAACACCTTTTATTTTCTTTGAAGCTGAAAGCGACCCACGCATTTGCGTGGGTCAGAATCGTGACTACTTTAGTTAAGGGCAAAACACGTCACAACGGAAATGCTTTCAGGATGAATAGTGGCGCCAGTCTTAAAATATACTGTTGAACAGTAATAATTTTTAAAGAAGGAAAATATCAGTGGATATTATAACACAAAAGTTAGAAGAGAAATTACCATCTAGGTCCTTAAATTTATTCATCAGTTGGAAAAATATTTCTTGGTAGTAAAAGTAATATTTTTGTTAGGAAATATTTCTTTTGAAATAGTTTGTAATTTTGAAGAGGTTGTGTAGAACGAACTGAAAAAAGAAGACACACAAAGATATTGGTGTAACAAAGGTACCATTTCTCTTTTTGGTTAGAATAAAATAAATCACCAGTTAAGTACAAAAAGAACCGTTTTACATTGAATCCTATCCAACCGGACCAAATTTATTTTGCATCATTCTTTTACCTCATTATTAGTAGCATCCAAGTTGGAATGCTGCAGTGCTTTTCTGCCTTCTTGTTTGATTTTCTTCTTCTTATGTTTTGTGCTTATTCTTATTCAAGCATTGCGGTACGAATTCCATGATACTGTGATTGATTATTTCCTCGTGTTTCCACTCAATAAATATCATTTTTTTACCAACAGTTTCCTCAGTAATCATTGAAGAGATTTGACATCCTGTTCTTCTTTCATAGAGCTTTGTCGGACAAAAAGTTTTCTAATATAAAAAAAGAGCTTAGCGCTTCTTTCTCTCTGTGTCTCTGTCTCTGTCTCTCTCTCCCTCTGTGTGTCTCTCTCTGTCTCTGTCTCTGTCTCTGTCTCTCTCTCTCTCTCTCTCTCTCTCTCTCTCTCTCTCTCTCTCTCTCTCTCTCTCTCTCTCTTTCTTAAATTACGGTAAGTGCGAATGAGGTTAAATGACAGACGTAAATTGGACTTAATGAGTCCAGCAAAGAAGGGTATGGGTTATAATGTGACTCACACGAGGTAGGTCAACCTACGCGACATGGTTGTCATTACTTCATAAATTCTGGTGATAGTTGGATGCACTGAAATTAAGTTCAAAACTGTCCTGGAAGTTGTTTCTTTTTCCAGAAACATGTAACTCTTTACACTTTAAAAATTCTTTCTCCACTAAATAATTTGCTTTTCTGGTTTTCGTAACACATTTCCTAGAAAAATCCCGATAGAATATTGAATGGGCGATTTTTGTTCTTTTCACACGTTTTGAATTTCACAACATGATAAAATTAGTTTATATGAAAATAAAACCTTTGCATTTTTTCCGTTAAAAATCTACGTCAAGATGGATCTCAACCTACAAAAGCCATTCTTCATTTTCAGAGCGACAAGAAATGAAAGTGTTCCAGTGAGAAAATTCGCCTAATAAAATGATCTTCTTGTTGTTTTCATATATCATGCGGTGACAAACAAAGATGTGAAGGGAGCTTTGAAAAGATCTAACCAAACCACGAATGAAACAAATTAAGAAATCCACACACAAAATCAAGTACAGAGCAGAGAAGACTTTGCTAAACGCCTGTAATATAATCCACTTGTCTTATACTTCAATCATCAAAACAAACTTAGGCGAATTGCCGGGTCATTTTTTCCTCCTTTTTCCTACCGAAAGAATTAAATTCAAATTAAACAAGTACTGTCTTGTGTTCGTCAAATTTAGTTTATATCTGCTTAGCGAACCAGGGTCACATTACAAAGGGCACGTGGGATAAAAAAAACCCGGCATTTTTTCCTGTGGTTTTGACGTTTGGAATTGATGTGCCTGCATCAGCTGTGATATTCCACGGCCAAACAATTTATTTTCAATATTGGTTAATTCCTTTCCCTATAACCAAAAATATAGCTCAAATAAATCTGATAAAAGGTATCACGTTCCATGAATTTAATCCCAATTCAAATAACAAATTTATTCATTTTCAAAGTCAATGAAATTAACTCACCTTTAATTCGTTACAAATGTAAAACCTTTAGCCAAGCAGAACTTGTACATCTGGTTACAAGAATATTAACAGATTGCACGTGGGAATCCATACGGTATTGTGTCAAATGAAATTCGACGCTGGAAATGCGATTCCAAAATTAAAAGTGTGCATTGGCAGGTTAAGGTAGAGACGGAGCTAAGATGATCGAGGTGAAACCTTCATAGCAATGTACGTACGTACGTAAATATACTAGACGGTTGTCAGGTAAGCAGGTAGAAGATTTCGGCAGGAGGGCTGTACTTACAAGTATGTAGGTGTATAGTTGATGTTGTTTAGGTATACTGGTCGGCTGCAGAAGTATACGAGATAGGTAATTCGTTTGGTAGTTGGGCCAGTTACAGTATGAGGATATGGTAGGCTGGGGCGGTAGGTCCGTATGATAGGTATGTATGGTAGGTCGGTAAGGCAGTTGGGTCTGGTAAGTAAGTATGGTAGGTCTGGTATGGTAGGTCGGTATGGTAGGTCGGCATGGTAGGTCGGTATGGTAGGTCGGTATGGTAGGTCGGTATGGTAGGTCGGTAAGGCAGCTGGGTCTGGTAAGTAAATATGCTAGGTCTGTATGGTAGGTACGAATGATAGATCGGCATAGTAGGTCGGCATGGTAGGTCGGCATGGTAGGTCGG